>CAJPDP010051584.1:0-15326 GCA_905336975.1 Bombina variegata variegata
TACAATTAGTTATACTAGTTGTCTGGTTCTGTCTAAACTAAGACTCCACTACAGGTATTGTCTTCTAATAATACTATGAAAAATTAATGTTCTTAGTACACAAATATATATATATATATATATATAAGACTAATCCTGTAACTATATAACTCTGTTACCCCCGAATTTCTAGTATTCTAAAGTATTACTTTGGGAGATTATACTCAGACTCTCTCTGAGTTTAGCCCTTTCCTTAAGGGGGTTTATATGATTAATTAATATAATAAAATTTACACTAATATGGATATTCAAAATGATATGGCAAATCGCCATCGAAAAAGATTACAAGAGTTGAATGCCATCTTTAATGTCTCTACTAGGGACAATATTCAAATAAATGAGGAGGAACTTAATAATGTATTGTGTAAACTATACCAAACACTACACAAACAATCAAAAAGGTGGTGGAATTGGCATTTCTTTGAAAAGTATGCTGAGAAAAGTATAATACCTAGAGGGTTGAGAATGAAGGTTTTTCCTGCCTTTACTCTTAATAATGATGATCTAACCAAACAGTGGGAGACTGCATTATCAGAATGCTCTTTGAAGCTTATACAAATATTAATTAAACATGACAAATTAGAACTGGCAAAACTTGATACAGAAATTGATGAATATAATGCCCAATTGTCCAAATTTGACTATAAAAGTCAGTATGATAAATATCAGAAAGAATTGGACAAGTTGGAGTTAGAATTAATAGCTACTAAAAAACAAAAACTACAAAGAGACATTGAGGACTTTCAGAATAATAAAGTCTATTGTTGGCGCAACAATACTACATTTAGACATAGAACAAGTAAATATCTAGTTCAACAACCTGACAGTGGCGCAGAAAGTGAGACTGACATCTCTGACAATGACTCTGACATTAGCAGTGTAATTGAACCCACAGATATCACAACTAATATTACTGCCAATACCTCAGGCACTATACCTAAAAGCTATAGCTCTGCACAATCATCCAATATGTCCTCCTCCTCCTCCTCTTTTTTATCCGCCACACCACAAAATGTCACTCCACCAGTTACTCAAGCCAATCAAACAACTACTCAGAACAGGGGGGAACATACGCAAATTTTCAGGTCCAGTGAGGCAATCCTCGAGGAGAAGGGAATTGAGCCCCTTCACCAAGATAAGGATGAACAATTAAGAATCATCAATTTGTCTGACCATATACTAAATACTGCACACAATTCAATATTGTCTAGGGGGTTATCATTCTGCCCAGTTAACTCCCTGAACAAATTTGAATTGATTAAAGATGTTCATTTGTTTTCAAGGAAGATATTACTTGAAAAGTTATATGCCTATAATCCAGATATTCTGAATGCAGATGACCTAATGACTGCAGATATATTGTGTGAATTATCAGAAGATAATATAGATACTATGGTCAGAAATACACCATCTACTTCACAAACCTGGAAATCTGATGTTAAACCTAAGTCTACTTATCCCCCCTCTTTATCCATGTCACCAGAGATACAAATCTTTTGTAAAATGGTATGTCAAAAAATTGAACAAATACCAATATATAATGTTAATCGAAATCTGAGTATTGCTGAATCCCATGCATTAAAAGATATTGAATCTTGGCATGACATCATAATAAAGCCATCAGATAAGGGGGGAAATGTGGTCCTATGGCCACAACAAATGTACATGGATGAGGCTACTAGACAATTATCAAACAATCAATGTTACAAACAACTAATATTTAATACCCAAAGTACGTATCTTATACAATATAATAAGATGATTAAAGAGGCATGGGAAGGTGGGATACTCACCAATTCTGAAAAAAAGTATTTACTGAAAGAAAATCCAAAGATAGCCACACTGTACTTTTTACCAAAAGTACATAAAAACCCATTAATACCTCCAGGAAGGCCGATTATGTCAGGGAATGACAATTTAACAGAGAATGCTAGTACATATGTGGATCTGAGATTAAGAGAATATTTAACCACTCTACCATCTTATGTGCGTGACACTATGGAAGTACTACAAATGTTACAAAATATCAGATTAACAGAAGAAATGTGGCTAGTCACAGCCGACGTAGAATCTTTATATACTAATATCAGGCACAAAGATGGAATCCAAGCCATCAAATATTTCTTATCCACAAATAGTTGTGACAACACAGCACATAAAGAATTCATAATAAAACTGCTAGATTTCATCCTGACACATAACTTTTTTACATTCAATGATAAATATTTTTTGCAAACATAGGGTACCGCGATGGGTACTGCCTGTGCGCCTACCTATGCGAACCTATTTCTTGGCTACTGGGAACTCTTTTTTGTATTTTCGGATCAATTACAACTATATACTGAACATATACCCCTTTGGGTAAAATTTATAGATGATGTCTTGTTTATTTGGGAGGGGACATTTGATGAATTACAAAAATTCATGTGCAAACTAAATGAGAATCAAATGAATATAAAACTTACTCATTTAGCAAGCCAACAGGAAATCTGTTTCTTGGACTTAAAAATATTTAAAAATGATGAAGGATATATCAATACAACCATCTATAGAAAAGAAACAGCTACAAACTCTTGCATCATTCTAGTGCCCACTCACCCAGTACTCTCAAAGCAATACCATACGGTGAATTTTTACGACTTCGCCGCAATTGTACAGATACCAATATATATATGACAGAAAGCACTGCCTTAACCCAAAGATTGATTGCACGAGGATATAGCAAAAAATCTGTGAGCAAAATACAAGGCACTTAAAAAACATAGAGATGAGTTATTAGTCCCCAAAATGAAAACCAAGACTGAATCCTGTCCCAGATTGATAACAATTTACAATCCTCAAATGACCCATGTAATCAGAATCATAAATGATCATTGGAAAATATTACAGAACGATGAGACTTGAAGTCTGTAATTGGAGAAAGAATATCGATAGGTTACAAAAGACCTAGTAACCTAAAAGACAAATTGGTATCCAGCCACTTTGTCAGATCAGTTAAAAAAAAAGACAGTGATCCTGGAATGTACCCTTGCAGTACCTGCTCTGCTTGTAAATATGTGTGGAAAACCAAAAACATAATAGAAAAAACAGGTAAAATTTACAGACTGCCATCACATTTCTCATGCAGGACAATAGGGGTAATATATGTATTATACTGTCCGTGCCAAATGGCCTACATTGGAATGACTACAAGAGAAGTCAGAATACGTATATTGGAACATGCCTACAACATTAAAAATGCCCACAAAGACCTGAGTAGAGGCAAAAAAATCACATCAGTTGCTAAACATTTTCTAACACATCACAACAGTAAAACAACTGGTCTACAATACACAGTAATTCAAAAAGCATCCCTAAGTATTAGGGGTGGAAATCTTGAAACAACATTACTAAAAATGGAGTGTAGGTGGATTTACCTTTTGGACTCAGTCAAACCCAAAGGTATGAATGACTACAACAATTATTTTGTTTATCTATAAGAGTTATTTAAACTAATCACTCTTATTTTTATCTTACTTTTTCCCCCTTTTTTCACTTAGATCAAAACATAATTCACTATTTATGTTTTAATATTAATTCATCACATATATTTGATCACTCCATACAAATGGAAAACCATCTGAAAGAATTATTTTAAAATTTTATGTTGACATATATTTTATAATGTGGGCTTTATGATACAAGTCATAGTTCTCTACTTAATGATAATTCAATTTATCCTTATGTTATTTTATTTATTTATTTATTATCTTCCCATTCACTGAATATTCACTTCATTGTAGCACTTATTATTATTTTTAATATAACACTTATACAATTTTTCTTTCTGTTTTTCCTCTTCATCACTACATTTAATAAAAATCACATAATTGTGTTTTAGTAATAATTAAAGTTAATATTTGTACAACAATATTTAATCACTATATCTTAACCATAAATTAATAAGCACATAGAAATTAAATATTCAGAATACTTGTGTATGTAACCCTTGGGTATAATAAATGATATATAGAGATCTGAAATCGAATGAATCAAATTTCCCCGCACTCCATTTATTGTTTAACAAAGGATATACTAAATATACTATTGTGTTAATAAAAACCATAATGCTGCAATGGCAATAATAATAAAAACCATAATGAAGTAATGGCAATAGGAAGTTACCTTATGAACTTTAGCTATAATACAGTAATATGGATGATCAATAGAACCTTATGTAAGTCCTATCTTAGTGATTTATTTATCTAACAAAAAAACGTTACCCTATATTCAATAAACTATATTTATAAGAGCGATATTTCAGTAACCAATATGTTTGTAACTTATATGTCAGCCTCATGTCTACTAATTACTCATTCATAACGTTGGATGAATTTAAATTCGACTATGCTGTGCAGCGAATTAGTGACATTAATAATCTGTCATGCAAACGATGTTTTCCACATTTGATCATGAATATGCATATGATTCATACTCCTTAATGATGAATAAGCACATTGATGCAATATATTCATCTATTTAAGTACAATGTAATCATAACGTGCAGACATCGAAATTGTTTACATATAAAAAGGATCTACCAATTGCCTCTTGCCATTACAACACACCCCTAATGAATATGACAAGCGGATTGAGGATTGGTACCTTTAGCGAAAATAATTCACTCCTCCTAACACGCCCTCTCATCAATCTAGAGTATACAAATCGTCAGATGACGTAAATTGAGTGACGGACCTAACAACCAATTAAATAGCTTGATACGATGTATTCCAACCTATTAAATTTTGAAGGTGGGCGTTCGTATGCAATAAATCATGCTCAATAGCGGCGGCCCGCACCCCCTCTGAGGAAGCGTTCTTTGTAAAACGCGCGTCAGGGGTCCAACAGGAGCAGCTCTGTCTCTCCTTGTCAATTTTTAACCGCTTACCAGGTTTACCTAATGAATTGCTGAAATATCCATACTTGTGCTACTTTACAGCCTTCAAACTTAGCTGTTACAATTAAAAGTAATATAGCCCTCGGATTGTAAGGGCTTAGTATAGGTTTGCTTAATATTTAGTTTGATGGCTGTTAGATAAATATAAACGGATATATATTTTCAGCAACTGTGAGATTTATAATCCACCTGGTTTAAGTGTTTTTAACTTCCTTTGCTTAAGCTATTGTATGCATGTGTGTTCCTAGTCTAAGTAATAAAATATAGAATGTATGAATGTGATGGAACTTTTAATGAACATTTCTATACATAATTTACCATGTTAGATGCAGAGTATATGATTAACTCAAATCTGTGGAGCTTGTTTCTTAATACTTAACTGTATCATTTTACAATTAGTTATACTAGTTGTCCAGACTTGCATTTTAGCCAATCAGTGCCCTCTCCTTAGTAACTCCATGGGCGTGAGCACAATGATATCTATATGGCACACATGAACTAATGCCCACTAGCTGTGAAAACTGTCAAATGCATGCAGATAAATAGTGGTCTTCAAGGGCTTGGAAATTAGCATATGAGCCTATATAGGTTTAGCTTTCAACTAAGAATACCAAGAGAACAAAGCAAATTTGATGATAAAAGTAAATGGAAAAGTTGTTTAAAATTACATGCTCTACCTGAATTATGAAAGTTTAATTTTGACTTGACTGTCTCTTTAACGCTTAACATTTCTCAGTTTACATAGTACATTTTTTTTCTTGCTTAGTGCTTACTAAAATATCAGCATCAGTTTATCTATTATTATTATTATTATTATCTATTACTATTATTGACCCCCACTGCAATCAAAGGGATCCACTAAATGGTCATTTACACTGAACAAATTGTTCTTTTACCGCTTCCAAACTTTACCCAAAATTTAGTCTTACAAAAGGAGACAAAGATGGGGCAAAGTAGAGTGAAATAGTGATTGTATTATTCCATTTGTACAGTGGGCAAGGAAAATATTTACATGTGTAAAATTAACCATTCAAAGTACTGGCCATGTCTGCTCAATTATTTTCTATTTAACTTTTAATGTTTTTAAAAAAAAAAAATTTTTTTTTTTTTTTAGTTATGTTATTCATTGAGAGAATGCTGTTTTCCAATTTGGCAAGATTTTCACCTGAAATGAAGAAGAACAATGTGCAAAATTATTGTGGCCACAAATGATATCACCTTTAATTGGATTTTACCTGTTCTTATCATGTAAATCAAGAAACCGTTACGTTGTGAGGTTCAAAATATTGCCAGATCTAAACCTCACTTTACAGAAGGAGGTTTTCTCTTTGCTGAATAATAATGCTATAACTGTAAAAGGTTGATGACTCGATGTAGATATTTTAAAATGTGATATAATGTGAACTCGATTTTTGCAAAAGATCTCGGTCACAAACAAATAAAATGGAATGGCAAACAGTTAAATCCTGATCGTAACTAGACAGATAAAACAAACACAGCACAGTTCCGACTCAAGTGAATTTTATTAAACATATGGATAAGTGCACCAAACAACTGATTGCACTCACCAGATATAAAGTTAAAAATCATCTTTAGTCAATGGAAAAAGCAGTCCACAGTCGTCGGCAGTCTGAACATGGGGCACTTTGAGCATGAAGTGGTAAGCGGCTCATCCGAATCCCCTGTGGAGCAGTAAGCGTTTGTGCATTGCACGCAATTTCCAGGACGTCAGGAGCGTAATGAAACCTCAACATGTTTCTCCTGAACAGCGGTTGGGCTTTCTCAAGAGGAGTAAGATACTAAAGTCAGATGATGGTAGAGCACCCAGCTTCCTCTTAAATTTTCCAGACTTAAAAGTGACAGTGACTTAGTAAAGACAGAACTTAGATTATCTACGTGTTAAACATGTGAAACATTTTGCACTAAGCATACTGTATAGCGCAAATCTTTAACACTTTAAATATTCATAGTATGTTAAATGTCACAAATGGAATTATAAAATACAGAATAAATCCTAAAAATCCATCGGTTTTTAAACAGATTAAATAAAACATCAACTTACATTTAAAATACAATTTCAGTGTAAGAATTGCTGTTATAAAAAAAATAAAAGAAGAACTTTCAAAATTATCCAATATTAATTCATCAGTAGTGAATCTATATCATAGAAAAATAAAGTTTTAAAGTGGTGTTTAATGGCCAAGAGGTATTTCACCTACCAATCAACGTAGATACTGTGGTTGTATTTCAATAAAGGAGAACACACTGAGCACAAACTTCTGTGCCTGTTATAATTTAAACAATATTCCAAGCAGGCTTCAGATACGCAAGTGTGTGGTCCGGGACCAAGTGGTATGAATATATCTCAATATGTCCCAATCTCCATAACAACAACAATCAACTTAAGTTTCAAAAGAGCAGATACAGTGACACTCACCAATGTCCAGATGTAATGTAGCGCTATTCAAAGTACCTGATACACGCCAAAATATCAAATGTGGAGCGGTATCTTGATGCGTCTGAGCTGATGCAGTATTCCCCTTTCTCCTTCTGTCTCCTTCCGTCTCTAGTGAGTTGCGTGTCACGTGACAGCAGGCTGGCCAATCGTTGAAGGGCTTCAGCTCACTATGGAGGACGTCTGTATTCGTGGAGCGGTGTCTTGCAGCGTCTGAGCAAATGCAATTTCCCCTCTCTCCTTCCGACTCCTTCCGTCTGTTGTGAGGTATGTATCACGTGATGACAGACCGACCAGTCATTGAAGGGCTTCGGCTCTCTATGGAGGACGTCTGTACCCACTGTGTAGTTCACGCTATCTCTGCTCAACAAGAACCAATCACAGTGAGTCCTCACCTAGCCGGTCCTTCTGTAGAAACAGCTGCGCCCCAAAGGGAGATTCTGCTTTAATGGTGGGGATACTTCAGCGCTCCAGGAGATGGCTGACTAGTGCTCAGTTGGGTCACTAGTGCTCAGTTGATTCAGGGTGGCCAAAATAGGAAGATTTTAGCATGTCCAAAAAAGCCCAGCAAACACTTGAGTGCTTCGTCTGTAGTGGTGTGGATACCCCAATATCCACTATAAAATGCAAAAAAGAAGAGGTACCAAAACGAAGCCAAGTAGTAGAAAAAAAATGTTCACTTTATTCCATAAAATCTGTATGAGGACATACAAAACATGCGGTTATGCTTGAAGGCAAGGAAAAATCTGACCGGTTTTGGTCGTATTGACCGTAATCATAGAATAAATCAAAGTGAATATATATGTTGGTATAGAGATACACCCAGTAATCAAGAGATGGCAAAAAAAGGTTAAAAGGAACTACACTAATAGTTTCTAAAAAGACAAAAAGGGCTGTTGTGATCAACATTATATTTATACAAAAAATATGCTAAAAATTAAGAGAACTGTATAGATAAATAAATGAAGAAATGGATGACTGAATCAATAGATATATGGACTGCCCCTCTGTGTGCGTCAAAAGTTGAGAATGTGCCTGTATATCAATATCTATATTAAGACCATTGGGTTGTAATGTATTTAATTTGTAGATCTAAAAGGTTTCTTGTTTAGGCAATTTTAGTAATCTTTTGTAGTTGCCTGGTGGTATCATGTCAATCACCTGGACTTTTAGAGTTCTATAGTCATTCCTATGGAAACCAGAATTTTTTTTAGGGACACTGTGTTTAGTATGTTTTTCTTTTATGCTGTATATATGTTCATTAAAGAACAAGGTATGGTAAACCCCTATATGTAAAGCATAATGATAACAACCATCTCGGTAACCCGGGACTTTAGTGGCAGACACAGTCACCCCCTTCCTGAAGACACAAAAACCTGGCAGCCATCAGAGGTGTACTTGAATGCACCGAAGGTTGGAGGAGCTCGTTTGAGCAAACCGGAACAACATCCGACAGCAGCGTTCCCTGCTGGTCTCCTACCCTTCCGCCTCTATCCGCAGTTCACGGCCAGCGGCTGTGTGATTGTCAGGACGATGCGTCGAGCGTAGTATGTGGGGGGGGGGGTGTCTCCAAGGCAAACTTCACCCGGTACTTGCAGTAGTTGAGGAAAAGGTGAGTGGGATACAAAAACTGGATACAAACGAAGAGAGAAGTGTGTATGTAATCCCAAAAGCACTGCAACATGAAGTAAAAACGAAGTGTGCGTGACACCCGCGGCTTACATGTTTCGGCCCAAAGCCGTAATCATAGCCTCAGGTGTTAAACAAATGTGTGCCATTTAAAAGAGGTAACATAAAATCTGATAGGTCATACAACCTAAAAAAGACACGCCTCAACTATCTAGTCAATAAGAATTTAACTCTCTGCCAACTGAACAAAGGATATAAACACAGTTATGAATGAATAGATGTATAAATATACAGACACAGATATAATGAAATATGTATCAGGGCATGAACACCAAAAACCTAACGTGCACATTTAGAACAACATATGTATGGTCATTATAACCAAATGTATAAATAGATACATATATGGATTTACATTGATGTCTAAAATTTTATACAGAGTGTAGCATAGGTCACATATACAATAATAGATACATTAAACAGGGAATATATGAACGTTTTTATATCTATAAGAAGACCTGAACGTAATACATCTAAGTTCTAAGTTTATACATCTAAGTTTATGCTTAGACTTTGCAGGCAAGATTCAAAATTAAGCCTTAAAGGCACAGAATGAAACTGTGCACAAATGAGCAAGTATGCTACAAAATATAGAAAGGCTGGTAGAACTTACAGTCAAAGTCCAAGATAAAAGAAGGATATGACAGACATAAAAAGATAGTGTATTTATGATGTCAGGACAGGTGATTGATAAGGAGAAACAAGGTATGCACAATACCAAGATCTTTATAGTAGTTGTATGGCTGAACAATAGAACAGCTAAACTAATGTTTAACTAATACGAATATAAGAACATATTATATTAGTAATATAGGTATTAACATGTAGAAGGAAAACGCAAACATATGTGTAATGTATATACAATGTGCTAAATCAAAAAGAACAATAAGGTTAAGACAAAAGGGGCAAAGTATGGACATAGATATATATAGTATAATAAGATAAGCTGGTTCAAATAATGTTAGAAGTGAAGAGGTCCTGTATTTAACCCTGATGGATGAAACGATAATGGGTATGTGTATCTTATTCCCAATAATTAATTAGATCGTATCTTGAATTGAGGCCTTGGGGGAGTCTAGTTCTAAGTTGAAAGATCCAATACACTTCACGTTTAGCCAGAATCTTTTCAATATTGCCACCCCGCTGTGGAACTTTAGCTTTCTCTATTGCTAGCCATTTGAAGGAATCTAGACAGCTATTGTGTTTGGTAGCAAAATGTTGTACTAACGGGGTAGTGGCAATGCCTCTGGTAAGTGTAGACATGTGTTCTCTAATCCGGGAATTAATATCCCTAGAGGTGAGTCCAACGTATTGAAGATTGCAAAATGTGCATGTAACAAGATAAATAACGTTAGTGCTCATACAATTAAGACAAGATTGTATAGGGAATGTTTGGCCTGTTGCTGTGGATCTAAATTCTGTCGTTATCTGTGCGTAATCGCAGGGTTTACACTTCCTATGGCTGCATCTAAACATCCCTAAGTGTCTGAGCCAAGAGCTAGAACGTTGTAAGCTCTGACGTAATTGTGTAGGAGATAGGACGGAAGCAAGGGTGGCACATTTTTTTGTATGAGCATCTGACTCCCTCCTTAACCAAGTCAGTGAGTTTGTCATCTGCTACCAAGAGTGGAAAATGTTTCCCGACTGTTCCACAAATTTCAGAATATTGTGCTTTGAAGTTTGTCACAAAGACATTTGCTTCAAATATAACAGGTAAAGAGTATAGGGTCAATGGCACATTTAGATGTACACATTCTAATATAGTGTATTTAATTGAATGCTTATGTGGGGTTCAATACATTGGAGAATCAGAACGCCCCACTAGAGATAGAATAAGAGAACATATAAATTCAGTGGAAAATATGGATAAAATCAGAAATCAAGATTTACCTGTACCTAAACATGTTAAAGAATGCAACAAAGGAAATCTAAATCATTTTAAATACACCATTATTGATAGGATTAAACCAAGTTGGAGGGGAAGTGATGTTAGGAAAGAATTGTTGAAACTAGAAGCCAAATGGATTTTTTATTTAAAAACCCTACACCCAAATGGGTTAAATTTAGATTTTGATTTGGGAGTCTTTATGGAATAAGGACACAAATAATCTGAATTAATTTTTTATATACACTATATGTTTTAAAAAAATGTTTTAAAATGTTTTTTAAATTTTTTAAATAATTCCCAAGGTACAAATATTAAATTATAACAACTACTATTTATTAAGAATCCCATTTTCACACACACAGGATGAATTCAAGTCCCTCTTTTCATATTTTTCATCTTTCTATATGAATTTTATTTTTTATTAATTAATATTGTTTTATTGAATCAACGCTGGAGTGAATTGTCCAAATTTTTAAAAAAAATTGCAATAACTAATTCAATTTAAAATTGCAATAACTAATTTATTTTAATTAGTATGTTTTCTTTGATTAATATTTGCATATGGATGGTTGTTCAAAAGAAGTCAAGTACTATAGAAGTTACTATTATCTTTTATGTTCGTATATGTTTGTTGAAAAGACCGAACATAACCGCATAAGCTTAATATAGGCTGCCCCTTTAAGGATTTGGGTATAAATAGTTGATGATGTGGACTTGTTAACTGAGCTTGATAAAGAATTGAAACGCGTTGCTCAGTGATCACATGAATGTCTGTAACACCTAATTTTGACTCCAAAGACTTCCGTAGTTTGAAATCTGTGCAGGTGTTGCTTTTTTGGTGCTTACCGGCTTCTTCACTGAATTTTCTTTCCTAAATGGTGGCCCAGTTTCGGTTCCAGACGGCGTCTGTGGTGGCAGGTGCAAGAGGATCCTATCAGGGCTGCTGGAGAGATGGAGAGACTAAGCCGACATTTCTTTACCTATGTGTAAGTACTGGTGTACTTTGTGTTAAATAGCTGCCGATATCTACCTAAGTAGCCGATTCTGTTTTTTCTACTTAGACGGCTTACGTGTTCCACCACTTACCCTTTGGAAAGGAGTTGGAGTTTCTATTGGAGCTCCCATCTTCCCTTGGAGAGGAACAATCCTAAAGAAGTTAATTCTCTTATAATGAAGAGCGGACTGGAGAATTGCTTTATTTTGAAACATAGTGGCTTATTTGTATTGCAGGGTTACAGTGTACAGTATATAGAAGTGTCCATAAGTATTTGCTTGCTTATGTAATTTTGTATTTATGTAATTTTGTATTTATGTATTTTTTAATTCATAAGCTTTCTATTGTTTTTTCTGTTTACTAAGTAAAATAGTTTTTATTAATACACATTAGTTTTATGTTTAATTATTTAATTACATTTTGGACTTTACACCCTTGTGAACACAAATATTTTTTGAATCAATATATTTAATAATTTTGAACTAGTCCTGTGTGTGAAATTTTAAAATTTCTTTCCCTTTGTATTTTAAAATTTCTTTTCCTTTGTATTTTGAATACCCCCTTTATATCTATAGGCTTCAGCAAAATTTCTTTGCGCAAAATAAGAGTTTATGATTGTGCTTGGTTCTTAGTATTTTGGAGGTTTTGGCAGTACCTCCTTCTTATTTTTGTTTGCTTATAGGTCGTTGTCGGCTCAATTCGTGGCCGGTGGATACTGTGTCTAAATCTAGGCTACTATCCTTGACTTTTAAGGGCAAGTCCTTGTTCAGTCTGGGTCTGGACTCATAGCCACAGTCACAGGTGGAAAGGGAGCTTTCCTACTGCAGGACAAGAAATCTAAGCCAAAATGTCATTCAGTGGGATGTTTTCATCCTTTTTTTTTTTCCAATTCTTTTTTAATGAGAAAAGCAAAATATACAGAATGAGAGCACATATACATCATATGAATACTGTCAATATAATCCAGGGCGAGAAGTACAAAATATAGTTTCAATGAAGCAACATTGCATTGACATGTGTTATGGTAGAATAATCAAGTAAACTTTAAAGTCCTTGGTATACTGATTATACCTGGGTCTAATGTTAGGTATATAAAACTTTGTAGCTCCCATTCCCGACAAGGCGGAGGGGTAGCCCAATTAAAAGATGTAGTATGCATAGTAAGACATTGTTAGATCCTCAGTAAAGATGTGGATTAGTTACCCCTTCTCATAGTGCTAGACTGATTTTCTCATATTTTTAACTATTTAGAACAACAACACAAACTATACTACACANNTAACATAAAACACAAAACAAATCAAGTAGTGACATCTGTACTAATCTATAGCACAGCTTTAAGTAGAGAGCAAGGTGGGGATATCACAGTATTCAATTTTTCCAGAATAGATATAGAATTCACAATTCACACCCCCTTGCGTTGGGGCTTAGTTTAACCTAGAGCAGGATGCTTACCACTTGCGCTGCAAAAATATAGTGAATAAGGGGGGCGATTATAAAGTTAATATTTAAGAAGTCTCTGTATCATACAGATCTCCACTGGAGGAGGTGTATAAGAGTAGGCATAAAGCCCAAATAGTCATGCTAAACAAGTTATAATTAAATTGTAAGATACATCCAGCTAGTAAAATTCTTACCTCCTCCACCAGAGCCCACAATTTTGTTTTAAAAGGAAAGAAGAAGCACATTCATTCCAAATTAACAAAGAACAACACAAAACAAAAAATAAACAAATAAACACAGACATCACAAACACCAAGAGCTTTGCTGGACACTGCAACTTGCCATTATATTATTGTAAAGAGGTTAAAAGGTAGTACATCTTGAAATGAGGAGGCCAGTACCTATAGTGGTAAACTATTTTGGAAGAGAAGCCTATCACATGTAGTATGCTGGTATGTACTGAGGTGGGCAAAAAACTATGCTAGTTTGGGTATTCACAAGGTACTGAGCAAACATAACTAACTAAGAACATAGTTGCCCCAGGTTTTTGCAAGCTCCAGATACACACCATTTGTGCAGCCATACACATTGATATATTTTATTATGTCCGCAAGAGAAGTAGGATAGAGTGAAGTTATAACCCAGGATGATCTATTGCAGCAAAATGGATGGTGGTGGAGTGAACGTTAGGATATTACAATGTTTATGTGTGGCAATTAAGTGGTCACATTTATTTCTATAAAGGAAAGAAGGAGCGCATTCATTAAGTGCAGATTACGAATACAAGGAAATGCAAAGCCATAAAAAAGGAAAAAAAAAAAAGTCTTTGATAAACGGTGGCTGCGGATTTTCAATGTACTGCTGACACTATCATCATAGATATCCCCAACGCAACATTGAGATACAAAAGTTTGAGCACCACAACGGGCCATTTTCCATAGACGATTAGACCGGCCCGCATTAGTATCAGTATACTGTTAGTCAGCCGATGCCCTGTGCTTTGCGGGTGAATTGTATATTGTCCTCCACATGTTCCAGGAGCATTAGCGGAGCCACCATTGATCTTGATCCTCGAGACCGTCTCTTGTCTTGCAGTGACTCTTGAGCGCATAAATGAGTGCCAGGGTCGCATTGTAGGGAGTACGTATTGCCTGTTACCGTATTGTTCTGAACTGACACTGCGCCTCCTGTGCCTACAGTGTTCTCCTCTGCTCTATTTTGCGACTCCAAGCTGAGGTTCAGTAGGTCAATATCCAGTACAGAAGGGCCGTGTGGTTGTGAACCTATCTGCTGCCTCTGCAATCCCTCAATCCGCTCCGGCTGATACACCTCTGGGGCCACACAGACTTTGCCACAGGGTCGCTCCGCGGGTAATTGGATCCTTGGTGGAGAGGGGTTTGGGGGGTTCCGCAACTAAGATAAATTCCAGTTTTCCCAGCACCGGTAGTAATAGGTTCTTTAGGGAAGTAACCATGTCTTGGGTTCGCAGTTCCGTTTCAATGTGGAAAGTATAAATTTTCCCTAATCCTGAGGGTGCTGTATGTGCAAGGCCCCTCGTGTGTTCTAGTTTAGTCAAGTGCCCTCCGGGGAAGAAGAGATTGAGTTCCTTCTATCTGCTGAAGATTCCCGGACAGCTTATCTGTCAAGGAAGATGTGGATGGCATAGAATGGTGGCACTTTAATAAAGATTAGAAGAGAGTTTCTTCAGAGCAGAGTAAGCTCGCAGCCATCTTCTAGAGCCGCCCACCGGAAGTCAGGTTAGGTTTTATTTTACAGGTATATTTGTATTTATTTTAACTAGGAAGTTATTAAATAGTTAATAACTATTTAATAACTATTCTATCTAGTTCAAATAAATACAAACTTGCCTGTAAAATAAAAA
>CAJPDP010051644.1:0-11692 GCA_905336975.1 Bombina variegata variegata
GGTTCAGTGTCCCTTTAATCTGTGTCCTTAATTTATTGGGCTCTGGTATAAAAGTAGTCCATTATCAGTCAATGAGAAAACACATAAACGTGTTAGCCATGTCACTAATGCTCTCCTATACTTTTATTGAAGTAAATGGTTTGTAACTAAATTTTCTAAATAAAGTTTATTTATTTTAAATGGTTAAATCCTTTGTGGTTTAGACATTTATTATTGATACCATTTTATTGTGTTTTTTAACCACTTTACACATTATTGTATGTAGCAGCCAATTTGTCTCCTTCAGTTGACTGAATTTTTTTTGATGATTCAGATAGAGAATGCAATTTTAAGCAACTTTCTAATTTACTCCTATTGTCAATTTTCGTTTTCTTGCTATCTTTATTTGAAAAGCAGGAATGCAAAGCTTGGGAGCCAACCCATTTTTGGTTCAGCACCTGGGTTGCGCTTGCTGATTGGTGGCTAAATGTAGTCACGAATAAATAAGTGATATCCAGGGTTCTGAACCTTAAATTGTCTGTTTCCTAAGCTTTACATTCCTGCTTTTCAAATAAAGATAGCAAGAGAACAAAGAAAAATTTACATTAAGAGTAAATTAGAAAGTTGTTTAAAATTGCATGCTCTATCTGAATCAGGAAAGAAAAAAATTGGGTTTAGTATCCCTTTAAGCAATGGCATTAAAGCAAAGAACAGAAGCACCTTGAGGCATATGCTAAAGAAATAACCCTTGCCATAAACCCATGGAAAGAGAGATATGGATGATGATGTATAAAACTAGCCATGCTATTACATAGCTACTCTCTGGAGTTTGAGGAGACATACATAATCCTGTCCTGATTACCAGCATGAAACCTAGGGGCCGATTTCAGCCCTTAATAAATTGGCCCCCTAGTTTCCATGATTTTGTGTTTTTCAAAAAGCAGAATACAAATTTATTTAGTAGGTAGTCACAAATTTAGTTATATTATAGTACATTGCCCAGCATAATGCAGCATTTAAAAAAAAAAAAATTCAACTGCAGGTACTCTTAGACACAGTAGTTACTGTAAATGTTCTTTATTTTTTATATCTGGTTTAATCCTTATGATGGAATACTTTACAGTTTGCCTAACCTAAACAATTACTACCATTACAGTTTGCCTAACCTAAACAGTATCTGATGAAGAATATCATGTTGTTCAAAGACCCATACAGTCAGACAAATGTAGAAATCAAATTATTTTATGTGATATGGGCTGTACTACAGTTTCATAACTCGACCAAATAGAAACATGCTTCTGTGATTAGATGTTTGCATAGGTAGTAAAAAATAAATAATAATACGAAAATAAATAATAATACGAAAATAAATAATAGTATATTGAATATACTGTACACATTTTTTAACGGCAGTTACAAGAAAGTACCCACTAAGGGCTAGATTATAAATATTTGCTCCAAAGCGATAAGGGGTATATTGCGAGGGTTTGTGCTCATCGGCTTACCGCTTGTATTGCAAGTTGAAAGTAAACGCGATCGTTTGAGTGCAATCGTGATTTACACTACAGTGATAACCGCGACTTCAGAGCTCTGGTTAACTGTTCCATTACACTCGTAACAACGCTATCTAATAAAAATTATTCACAAAAATATTGCACACAACAGTTATGAAGACTCAAAGATATGAGGTCTTAGGTGTTAGAAAAAAAAATGCAGCCAAAGGACATTAACATAGAGATACATACATATACAGTCTCACTAAAATATCTACCTTTCTTTATATGTATTTTTATATGACTCAAAACACTCTACACTCTTCACACATAGAAATAAATACCACAACTACAATGAAGTGGGGTGAAAAGGCCGCAGCCCGCATTTATTAACTCAAACAGGTAGTTAACAAACATAAAATCACTTAACCATTGCGGTTATAACCTAGGGTGCCGCCTACCAACTAGCCACATGTTCCTTCCACTGGCTACTGCCAGGCATGGCCCCAATCTTTAAACTCTCCCCCATCTTCTGATGAGGTACCACTTCTTCTTCAACTCACCTCATAAGGCAGCACCCGCCATAGCTGAGACAACCTCATCCTCTAAATACAGGGAGGGAGGGAGGGAGCTTTTCCCACTCTTGGTAAGAACCTGCTGACAGCTTCCGCTACTCTCCCCCTTTTACTACTTTTCTCCCAAACACCTTCCCTATCAACCCTTCCTAGCTACCTCTCTTTCCAGGCCTAAAGTGTGGTCACAAGCCCCTCTACTCAATTCCCTTCCTTCTGGGCACTCTTCACACATCTTCCGATGAGGTACCACTTCTTCTTCAACTCGCCTCATAAGGCCAGCACCCGCCACAGCCCGACCTACCGTCGGGCACCACCCACCTGGGCTAAGGCCTTTTGTACCAATTCCTTCAAATTAAAATTAAACTGGTGCACCACATCCTTAAGAAAAAAACTCCTCCCTGACTCCCCTTCAAACTCAACATGGCAAATGTCAAAACCCCCTGCTGTGCTACAAAACTGGAAATTATCCTATTAACTTTTCTTCTAGAGGCATCAAGCCTCCTGACATCCCAAGCCGATCTCCACATGAGTCTGGGCTCAATTTCCGACCAAATAATAAACACTTGTGGAAACAGGTCCTTCAGCCTCCTCATCCCTCCTATGATTCTGTCCACCAGCTCCTTTTGAGCCATAAACCCTAAATCATTTCCTCCCACGTGAATCACCAGGATGTCAGGAGGCCTGTACAACCTAGCATAATCACAAACTGTAGCCAGCACCCCATCCCATCTGAGACCTCTAACCCCAAACCATTTAACCAAAACTTGTTCCCGAGGAAGGCTCAATTGGATCCCCATGTCTTTCACTGCTGCTGCCTTCCTCAGCCAATATATGTACAAGTGGCCCACTATCCAACACTGGACCGGAACTGTTAGGAAACACAAAACACTAGACTTTCATGCTCGACCTTATATAATATCTGAAGCACCACAATTTCCACCTCCCTACATTCTTCACCACCTCCTCACTCAAGCCCAACTCATACGCCTCAGTTGCCGCTCCTATTGTAAACAAATGACACCCAAAATCCCTTGGGTCCACACCCGCTGCTTCCAAAGCCCTCTTAAGCACCCCCCCAAACTGATACTTTGACAGAACACAACCATCCACATGCCTCAACAGAGGGCCCTCCCCCACCAGCCGCATCGCCAAATACTCAGACACTGACCCCACTGGACAACATTATCCCCCTATGACAAACAATCTTTTCATTCGCCCTTTACCCTCCTGATCAGTTTTAGATTTTCTTAACCAGATCAACAACTCTTGCCCATTCACCAACACCTCATTCACCCAAATACCTGCACTGTCCCTCTTATTTGCCCCAATTCTAACACCCTGAATGCTCCGAAAAAGGCCAAAACAAATGCCACTCTAAACAAGCAATACTCGAACTTTGATTTACAAACTTTTCCCAAAGCTCTACCACCTACCACAACAAAGAAAAGACTAATGGATGCCTCTTGTCATGCTGCGTTCTACCCTTACACACCCCCTTCACAGCTAATTTAACCAAGAATTCTATGGTCAGGTCACCCTACTAATTTGAAAAGAAAGGCTAATGCCGCCACCTGCTGTTTGACCATGGATTTTGACATCTTTGCCTCCTTCCACTCCTCAATCCACTCCAAAAGGCATGACACCAACCCGCTCCTGGACATCCTGCCATCACACTTCCCCATCCTGATGAACCACCTCACCCACACTGGGAAATATGGTTTCCAAGTGTTTTAGGCTAATGCCCCTCTTGCCAACTTCAAACCTCTATAAAGTCCATCTGCCACAACACCCGAGGGCACCTCCCCCCCTCCACCTCCGCCTCTGGAGCTGCTTCTCAGAATATCCTCCACTGCAACCGAGAAAGAATGTCAGCTTCTGCTTCCCTGGCAAATGCACTGCCCGAAAAAACACATTTCACCTCAAACATTCCAGAGCAAACACCCGAAGCAGCAGAATCACAGGCACCGACTTTGCTGTCAATTTATTAATAGCAAATACCACCCCCAAGTTGTCCGAAAGAAACGTTACCCTCCTGTTCCCAAGCAAATCCTTCCACACCATGACCACCACCACCAGCGGAAACAGGTCCAAGAACACCAAGTTCTTGGTTAAACCCCCCACCTTCCATTCCCCCAGCCAGGTATCAGCACACCACCTGAGGTTTAAATATGCCCCAAAGCCATGTGCCCCGGATGCGTCAGTATACAGGTGCAGCTCAACATCCGACACTACTCTCACCTGTATAAGTGACCGTTCATTGAACTCTTCCAAGAACATCAACCATACTCTCATATCCTCCTTCAAATCCTTTGAAAGTTGGATCCTATGGTATGGCGCCTTCCCACCCACCGTTGCCAAAGCCAGACATCTCCCAAATACTCTCCCCACCGGTATCACTCGACATGCAAAATTTAATTTGCCCAAGAGCGACTGCAACTCCCTCAGCATCACATTTTTCCTGCCCAACATCCCACCAATGAACTCTCTCAGGTCCTCCACCTTCTCCATAGGCAGCGAACACTCTATCAATACTGAATCTGGATCCCCAGAAAGCTCAGCTTAGTCACCATACCCTCCGTCTTCCCAGGCGCAATCGGAATCCCGAATTGTTCGGCAACTTCCTCAAATGTCCCCAACAACCTATCACAATCCCTAGAGCCCGCCGACCCCACAAACAGAAAGTCATCCAAATAATGGACAATGGAATCCTGATCCGCTATTTCTTTCACTACCCTCTCTACAAAGGTACTACATTTCTCAAAATATGCACAATAAATAGAACATCCCATGGGTAAGCATAAATCTACAAAGAATTCCCCCTTAAAATGGCAACCCAACAAATGGTGACAGACTGGGTGAACCGGTAAAAGCGAAAGGCTGCCTTCACATCCACCTTAGCCAACAAGGCGCCCTCACCCTCTTGACCACGCTCACCACCCTATCAAAGGACGCATAACGCACTGCTGTCAGGGCCGGGTCCATCCCATCATTCACCGACAACCCTTTTGGATGAGACAGATGATGAATCATCCTGAATTGCCCTGCTGTTTTCTTTGGGACCACACCCAAAGGGGAAACTCGTTGATTCGAAAAAGGAGGGTCCCTAAAGGGGCCCGCCATTCTCCCCAATGCTACCTCCTTTTCCAGCTTAGCGTGCACCACCTACGGAAATTGCTCCGCTGACCTCAAATTGCCCGGAACCCCCAACCCCTTTGTTTCAGTAAAAGGAATACGGAACCCCGAACTGAAACCCAAAAGCAGCAGCTCCACATCCCCTGCCTCTTCTCCTACTGTACCGCTTTAGCCACAGGAGCATCTCTTTTACCCTCACCGGGGTCCGAGCCAGCAGCAGCACCCTCTCCAATTTTTACGTTTCCTTTACCCTTCAGGAAACATTTTGCTCCAGAATGAGCTCCACCACACCCCGAACACTCATGTTTGTACTTGCAGGCTGCCGCAAATCTGCATGCCCCCTCATTAAACTGGAAGCACAAACCTTTTTTAATCGCCACTGCTGTTGCACCAACTCCCCCGGCCCTGCTTCCCCCTATTCCCCCTGCTCCAAAAGGACTGCCCCCCAACGGTGTCATCAGCTCTAACCACACCCCCGTCTCACCGTAATCCCTCTGCATCTCCGGACACACCATCAACCTCTAGTAAAACTGCTCGTCGTTTGGCCACCAAGCTAAGCCCCCGTACATCTGCTGAGCTCCTGCAATTTCGTCAAAATAGCAGAACATTGCCGAACTCTGCTTAGGGAACTTTTCACCCATCACACTAGCCAATATACAAATGGCCTTAGACCAATTGGAGAAAGTTTTTGGCAACTTCCTCCATTCATTTCTTTCTCTCATTCTCCTCTTTTTTTCCCTGCTCCACCTTAGGATCCTCCTTTATCTCAATAAAGTGATCCAAAGGGAGCAAAGAGAATAACTTCACAAACTCCCTTTTCCAAATCTTCTCCTTCACCTCTTTGCTCAGATGGATCCCCAAAGGTCCCACCAAGCATAGGCATGGCCTCCTCAATGCCTGGTCTGTCACCTTCAAAACCTCCCCCCGACGTTGCCGGGACTGAACCCCCTTTGTCCACCACAGCCACAGTGACCCCCCTACCGCCATCCCTGCTACCTCTGCTCCCCCACTAGCTAACAGCTGCTCCCCCTTTTTCCCTTCCTTCCAACTGGGACACCAGCTCCTTCAACCCTTTCAACACCAACTCATGCACTCCCCCTCCACTCCCCATACTGTCCCCTACCCCGTGTGAGGCACCCTCCATCTCACCTGCCGGCCTTACCCCTGGCTCCTTGTCCACTAGCTCCTTGTTACGCTCTGCCATGCCCACACTGCTGACCCTGTGCTCTCAACCTCCTCCTTCCGCTGCTATGTGATCTTGACCCTTACCTCCTCTTCATGCTCTCTGTGCTAGCTTCCAGCCTGCCCCATGTGGGGGATGTCATGTGGGGGACGTGTACTCTTCCTGCTTCCTGTAGCCCCTCTACAGCATCCGGGATCTATACCTCTGCCGTTCATTTCTGCTCCTGTCCACCCTCACTTGCCTCTCCCAGATAGCATAGTCCCTCTGTGAAGGAGGAGGAGCATTATAACTCTGTGCCCTAGCTGAAACCCCACTATCCCCCTTCCTGCCCCTACCTTGCCTTTCACCTCCCCACCTGCTCCCTAACCATCTCACCCTGTCCCCCTCCAGTCACCAGGGAATGAAGCAGCTGCATCAACGCAGCCATGTCTCCTACCTGTGCCATGTTCACCGGTTCTGTATGCTGCTCCACTGTGCTCTCCTCCCCCGCAAAGTCACTGTAAGAATTGTTCACACACAGGATGTCCTCCTCCAGGTCCTGCAATGAAGACTGCACCAAAGGCAACCCCTGCTGCTCCTCAGGGATGCCGTCAAACTCCTCCGGATCTGTAAATAAACCATCAGACAAGTCACTTCCATGTCTGAGCCCCTCTTCCATTACCCCTACTCCCTCTGTCCTCATCTCCCCACCTCCCACCCCCTGAGCCTGATTACTGCTCCCCCTCCTAGATCCCCTGCCCCTAACACTCCTTCCCCCCCTACCCCTCCCAAGTTCCCTTATTTCCTGCACTAACTCCTCTACTGCTCCACCCATACTCCCCTTCTCTCCATTCCCCTTCTGGCCAACACTTCCCGTGCCTAGTCTCATGCCTTGTGCACCCCTACCCCTAACCCCTGGAGATTTTCTTACCTTCTGTGTCCCCAAGCCCCTTTCAGCACACCCTGGTATACCGCTCCCCCCTTGCCTTCCCCTCACCTCCTGCCATGATCCACCTCTGCCTTCACCCCTATACCCATCTTCTCCCCGCCCACCTTCCCCACTCATTCCCCCTGCTCACCACTACCGACCGCCACAACCTCACACCCACTCCTCCGTGTGACCTCCTGCTCCCTACCACTCCCCGTATGTGCCATCACACCCGTGACGTCACCTCTCCTAGCCACACGATGTCTCTGGCCTCTTCTACCAGCGCAGGCCACATGGTCTGGGCCCCAGCACTCCTCTTCTGTCCACCGGACCTCCTACTGCTTCAATCTCTCCCTCCAGCCGGCTTCGTCTGCAGCCGACTCCCGGACTGCCTTGTGATTGTCGGGCTAAGTCGCTCCGGCGGCCTTGAGCACCTCACCAGCCAATCGTAATGCCGCTCCCGTCCAGATGCTCCCACCGGCTCCTCCAGAGCCGTATCCCCTCCTGCTCCATTGCCTGCCTCATCCATCAAGAGCCTCTGCTGCAGCGAGGTAAGCCCCCTAGTCTCTACTAGGCCTTTTACCTGCTCCAACAACACGCTCACACTATCCATGATACAGCTTTTCCCGCTCCTGGTAAGAAACTGCTGACAGCTTCTGCTGCTCTCTCCCTTTTACCACTTTTCTCCCAAACACCTCCCCTAGCAACCCTTCCTAGCTACCTTTCTTTCCAGGCCTATAGTATGGTCACAAGACCCTCCACTCAATTCCCTTCCTTCTGTGGCTCTATATATTGTGAACTTTCTCTAGTTTAAAAACTAAAAGTTTTTAATTGGAATCATTGCATATTCTCCAAAATGTTTTTATCATAAGCCTTAAAATTGGATTATACTGTTTCTATTTTAGTTATTTTACATTTTGTTTTATATATTTTTGCAGTGTTGTAGGTTCTGCTTGAATTGTTTGCATCACTAAATGTTGCTTCTTTTTGTATTCAGTCAATAGATTCTTTAAAATCTCAGAACATTGGGTCAGTTTATTGTTTAATTTAGCAATACAATTGAAGTAGCGTACAATTGTTGCTGTTAGTAGATAAAAAAATGCTTTAACATCAATTCTAAACTTATGTTAATTTTTCAAAAAATAGTTTTTTTTTAATAAATTATCTAGATTAGACTCTGCATCATGAATAAATGTATCTAGGTTGGTAGAATAGTAATTTAAAGAACTAGCTAACCAGCCACCGACTGTATACGTACACATAAGCTGGAGACTGAATAGACAGGTTCTGCTGACACAAGCTAGAGACAGTATACACTGGTACTACAGACATAGGGGTATATTTACTAAGCAATGGATTCTGCTTTTTCCGCACGAGTTTTTCCGGCTCACCGGAAACAGGAGTTAAGAAGTAGTGGTCTTAAGACTGCAATTATCCTGATCAGATCAGGATGATTGACACCCCTGCTAGTGGCCAATTGGCCGCTTATGTGCGGGGGGCGGCATTGCACATGCATTTCATGTGAAATGATTGTGCAATGTTAAATGTTGACATCGTATGCTGTCGGCATTTAGCGATGGAGGACAAACATGATTCGTTACAGATAAATCTACCCATAAGCTAGAAACTGAATAGACAGGTCCTGCTGACACAAGCTAAAGTCAGGATACACTGGTACTGCAGACATAAGCTAGAGACTGAATAGACAGTTTCTACCGACACAAGCTGGAGACAGCATACACTGGTAGGGCAGACAAAGGCCAGAGACAGGATACACAGTCTGGATATGTATGGCAAAAGTAATGCAGAAACTCTGTGGAAGGCTATCTGTGACAAAAATAATTTAGCTGCACAAGCAAAATCTCTATGGCAAATATTATGCCACAATACAGACTGGATCTCTGGGGCTGAAGTGATACAACAACATAGGCAGAATCCTAGTCAGAAATGCAAAAAGGCCCAGAGACAGTGTTTTTAGTCAGGTGGTCCAAAGTGGTTAGGCCAGGCAGTAGCTGAATCAGGGTCAAAGACAACCCAGATCAAAACTATAGAATGAAAGCAGCAGAACAGATAATGGAACAGAGACAAACAAAAAGGTAGACTTACATGAAGTTGGTCATTAAACTGTATACTTTCAAAATATAAATTCACCAACAGACATATAACCAAGTTCCTAATATTAAAAATGATTTTTTTTTACTGTTACAACTTAATTTTTATATTTTATGTCTTTCACAATTTGTTTTTCAGTCTATCTCTGTTTGTCTTTACATATATTTCTATCTTTATCTAACTGAATTATGTGACAGAGCAGAACAAAAAAGACTATGGTCCTAATATTCAAAACAAAAAAAACACTACCAAAAATAAAACACCCCAGTTATGCCTTTCCTAAAACTCAAGTCCCCTTAATAAAAAGCCCACCCCATAATGAAAAATCCTATCCTAACATTAAATCCTACTTTAACAATTGCCCTGAAAATGGCCTTTTGTAGGACATTCCCCTAAAGTGTTTTAGCTCTTTTACTTGTCAAAACAAAATACCTACTCTAAAACCAAAGTAAACCCCACCCAAATAAAAAGTGTACCTTATTATAATAAAAATCCTATGCTAAAAAATATGACCTGGGAAGGGCATTGTATTGGGCATTGCCCTTAGAATGGCATTTTACAGTGCAAAAAAATTCATATCACCCTTAAGCGATTACAGCTCTTTTGCAGAAAAAAACCCTAGCCTAAAAAAAAATATATATATAAAAAAAAATCCTACAGCTAAACCTCAAAGTTTCTGCTCACCCTACTTGATTCAGGCTCCTCTGTGATTTGCTCCTTTTTATCCATTGTAGCAGTCTTCATCCATCTTCAGTCATCTTTATCCATGGCGGTGCTTCACTGTGGCTGTCTTCTACCACCATGTCTTCATCCATCTTGTGCGTCTTCTGATCTTCTTTACTTCTTATCTTCTGCTCTTCTGATTCGCCCTTATATAGAGGTGTCTTTGAATTCCTGTTAGTGGATTTTCAAATTCAAATCAGCCAATAGAAAAAGCTTTCATTCTATTGGCTGATTTGAATTTCTGTAGGAGTTGATTTGACTTTTCATAGGAGCCAGAATCAAGTTGGGTAAGTAAAAACATTGGGGGTTTTAGCTGTAGCATTTTTAAAAGATTTTTTTTTTATGTTTTTTTTTCTGCAAAAGAACCGTAATCACTTTATGGCATGCCCTACCAAATGCCCCTTTTCAGGGCAAGCTTTTATTAAGGATAGAGGTTTTTTGTAGATTAGTATTATTTTTGAATAGGGTTTTTTTTTTATTGGGCAAAAGAGACTTTAGGGCAAGGCCTTACTAAATACCATTCTAAGGGCATATCTTTTCAGGGCATATTTTTGGGGATTAGACTTTTTTAGGGATTAGACTTTTTTTTAGAATAGAGTTTTTTGTTTTTTTTCTTAGGTTTTTGTTTTTTAGAATATGATTTTGTTATGCAAAAGAGCTTAATCACTTTAAGGCAATGCCCTTCTCAGGGCAATTCATTTTTGGATAGTTTTTTTTTTAACAGGATTTATTAAGAATAGATTTTTTTTTATGGGTAAAAGAGCTATAATCACTTAAGGGCACTGTCCTACCAAATGCCCTTTTCAGCGCAATCCTTTTTTTTAGTATATAGTTTTAAGAATAATAGGATTTTTTTTATTGCCAAAAGAGCTGTAATTGCTTTAGGGCAATATCCTACCAAATGCCCTTATAAGGGCAATTGATAGAGTAGGGTTTTTAAGATGGGCTTTTTATTTTGGGTGGGGGGGTTACTTTAGTTTTATAATAGGGATTTTTTTTGCCAAGTAAAAGAGCTAAATCACTTTTAAGATAGGCATAACTGTCCTACAAAATTCACTTTTTAGAGCAATTGTTAGAGGGGGTTTTACTGTTTTTTTTTTTTTTAAGGGGACTTTAGTTTTAGGATAGGTATAACTGGGGGTTTCATTTTTGGTAGTGCTTTTTTTTGGTAATGTGTTTTTGTACTTTGTGTTAGTTTAGTATTTGTTATTTTGTGTAACTAATTGGGTGTTAGGCTTTAGGTATGGGAATTAAGTAGTGTAGGGCTAGTTTGCATATTTTTTGGCAGTTTAAGGGTTAATAGGTTTGGGGTTTGCGGTGGGAGGTTATGGCGGTATAGGGGTTAAGTAGTGTAGGGGTTTTGCGGCGGGGTTTATGGAGGTATAGTGGTTAATAGGTTAGGAAGTTTATTGCTGTGGGCTATTGGCAGAATGGGGGTTAATAGCTTAGGAATTTTGATTGTGGGTTTAGTTTAAAGAAAGATTGTTAAATATATTCAGTTATAACCCTGCCATATACTCACATATTATTTGGAGAGTACTGCTAAGATTCTTATAAATATACTGACATATTATATGGAGGCATTGCG
>CAJPDP010051649.1:0-10668 GCA_905336975.1 Bombina variegata variegata
CCAAAAATGGGCCTGCTCCTATGCTTACATTCCTGCTTTATCAAATAAAGATACCAAGAGAATTAAGAAAAATTTATAATAGGAGTAAATTAGAAAGTTGCTTAAAATTGCATGCTCTATCTGAATCACAAAATAAACAATTTTGGTTCAGAATCCCTTTAACTTGTAAAGGTGAAAAACAAGTGCATTTACACAAGTGCATTTAAAGGGATAGTAAAGTCCAATTAATCTTTCATGACTCATATATACAGTAGATAGAGGATGTAGTTTTAAACAACTTACCAATAAACTTATGTTATCAAATTTGCTTCTTTCACTTGATATCCTTTGTTGACAAGCATACCTAGGTAGGCTCAGGAGCAGCAATGCAGTACTGGGAGCTAGCTGTTGATTAGTGGCTGCACATATATGTATTTTGTCATTGTGTCACTCAATGTATTCAGCTAGTAGTGTGTTGCTGCTCCTTCGACAAAGGATACCTAGAGATTACACTAGAAAGAAGCAATCTGATATTTTAGATCTTCTATTGTTAAAACAAAGAATTTGTCCCAACCCCAAATAACCTAACTCTTTAAGAAAATACAAAAACAAGACCCACACCATTTTTTTATTTAAAGGATTACTGTAAAAAAAAAAAAAATGTGTGTACGATTATATAAAATCATTATAAAATACCACACTAATAAAATGCACTTACTTTCAATGTTAAACGATCCGTTTAACAATTAAAAAAATGTTTTTCTATTTTTAATCCTGACGTAATGAACGACAACCCACTAATATGGGCTGTGCAATTATTCATTGCTTCCTCCAATCGGCGGCCGTTTCGTTGCATATCATTAATATTTTATTGTCGGCTTGCGCATGCGCATTGCGTCCCTTGAGATCACGCATCTGCTTCTCTATTTCTAAAGCCATTATTATCCAGCTATTGATGTCTTCAATGACGTTGTGCAAGTCTGTGCATGTGCATTGTGGCTAAGTGCCGCCATATTCCAATCTGGGTTGGACACCCAGCAATGGTACCCATGGAGTGGGTTTGGAAAATATTAAAAAAAGAAAATAAGATAGCGGCGAAATAGTAACTTTTTACAAATAAGAGTGATTTGATAAAAATAAGTGTATTTTTTCAAAACTTTTAATTGATTTATGATAAGTTGTTTTTTTATTTCAGTGTCCCTTTAATAAAGTGAAATTACTATATCAATAACTATATAATTTAATAATAAAACAGCAATTGGGTATTATTTTTTTACACATCTGCTTGGCCTGACAACTCAGTAAGTAATTAATTTACACAGTGGGAACAGTGTGTTAAAGTTCTACCCCTTGGCAAAACTTTGCAGAAATTAGATTTGGGAAATTCCCATAATGAAACTGACTTTTTCTTTCAATGGAATATATAAAAAAAAACAAATAAAAAACTCATGATACACTTAAGTCATTTTGTGAAGTGTTGTCTAGTTGTAAAAGTAGTATTTCTATTTTACTTCTGACTACAGCAAATAAAGGTATGGAACAGTTACTGAACAAGAAGACTGGGGACGCCGCTAAATAACGGGTGGTGAACCTATGGCAATCACACAAAAAAAAGCTGTGGTAGGGCTTTACTGCCAAACCCTAAAGCCATATTGTCTGTCACCCACACACCAGTCTGGTTTCATTAAGGAACACCACAGGACCGTGTAGTTCTACCTGCTTGCTGCACCTGGGAAGCTACACCTCTAGAACTTTACCTGCTTTTCTGTGAAATAGCTTTGAAATTGTGCTTGCTGCATTCTTCCTAGAGAGGCTGGGGCCTGGATTGTGTAATAAAAGGGACATTAAACATAATTTAATATTCTCATAAAAAAATAAAAAATAAAAATATATATATATATATATATATAAACTTTCATGGTTCCTAATACTTAGGGTAAGGGTAAATTTACTCGGCCATACAACATTATACACAGTGATTGGTTAGCTTAGGGCACATGCTTATTTACAGGACCATGGACTCTAACAGGCACGTCACAAGGAATAAATTTGAATTGCTGTTGATTTGTAAAACCTTGTAAATTGTAATAAAGAGACCCCCGGGTTACCCATTTCCCTCTCTTTTTCTCTACTTTCTTTCTCCATGAAACTCAGCTCCCTTGTGGTTCAGCAATTATCAGTTTGTACTTTCAGCTATATCTGCTTGTCATGTATGATGTTCTGTTGTCCCACATCAGTTATGATTCGCTCCTGTGACGCACCGATGTGTTTGTGGTCTGTGTATGTATATTTTACTTTATGTCCAGCTGCCTTTGTACCTCCTGTTTTAAAACTCATTAAATATTTAAAGGGTAAGTATATGTCAAAAATAAACTCATGTTTTAGATCGAACATGCAATTTTAAACAGCTTTCTAATTTATATCTGTTATCAAATTTGCTTTGTTCCCTTGGTATCCTTTGTTGAAAAGTAAATGTATGAAGTCTCCTAGGAACTCAAGAGTGTGCACATTTCTGCAATTCCCTATGGCAGCAGTGTTTTGCAGTGTTGTACATTGTTGTAAACAGGGCTCTTCATAGACCTTGCTTTGTGCACAGTGATGCTTGAACAGGTCCTCCAAACGTTACACAGTAAGCAGTATGCATTCCACATACTTTTGTATATTTAGGGCTCCATTTATCATCTCGTAGCTGACAGGGGTGGACATGTTTGCCCGGCTTCTCCTCGCTGCCCGCATTTACAATTGCACACGAGTGCTCCTGTGCGTTTACATGCAACCCCTTCCCCTGTGCACAGCAAATCCCATTCTCCTTGCATCCACCACACCAAGATTGCTCCATCAGTCTGCCAGATAGTGTAGAGAGATTCATCGCTCCAAAGAACAAGTTTCTATTACATCAGAGTCCCGTGGTGACGTATTTTACATCACTACAACCAACATTTGCCGTTGTGCATGTTGTTGTGAGGCTAATGTGCAACTCCTCAGCCACTCATTTCATGAAGCTCCCGATGCGTGGTTCCAGAAGCAGTTTGGAACAATGTAGTGAGTGATTCAACAGATTATAGGCAGTTGTTATGCCCTAGGTGCTTCAGCACTCAGCAGCCGCACTCTGTGAGTTTGCGTGGTCTACCCCTTTGTGGCTGAGCTGTTGTTGCTCCTAGACACTTCCATTTTACAATAATATCACTTACAGTTGACCGGAGCAGATCTAGTTGGGCTGAAATTTCACAAAAGAATAACCTAAAACTTATAGCAAAGGTGGCATCCTATGACTGAAGGCACTGAGCTCTTTAGTATAACTTATTGTACTAGTACCAATGTTTGTCTATAGAGATTTCTTTATGCTGGATTTTATGCACCTGTTAGTAGAGGTGTCCACATACTTTTAACCATAAAGGGCTCCATTTATCAGCCTGTGGCGGACAGGGGCGGACATATTTGCCTCTGTTCATCTGGCTTCTCCTCTGGTTGCTTGCATTTACTATTGTTCATGAGCGCTCATGTGCGCATACGTGCAACCCTGCCCCCTGTCCGTGCACATCCAATCAGACACAGGCAGAAGCGGTCAATTTTCCTAGTCGGACAAGATCGGGGAGATTGAAATTCTCCACCTAAGAGGTAAAGAACAGGGCAGTGAAGCTTGATAAATTCTGACTGCAGGTTCGCAAAGGGGAGAGAAAGGCTTGATAAATCAAGCCTATTGTGTATGTTTATGAGTTTAATGCCCCTTATGTATATAGATATAGCCTGTTTGTTTTTTTAGCGTGTCTGCAGGTGGTTTAACCAATCAGATGCTGAACAGCTGGCCTCATTACAAGACAGTAGATACTGCTTGTGTCTCTGCAAGTCATAATGTGGCTTATGTTTTGTGTTGTAGGAAGTGACAGCAATATGTCAGAGGTACATAAAGGAATTTATTTACATAAAATATAAAGCACAGATGCACATATGAAAAATAATAAATGCTAATGTGTAATTTTGAAATATTTTATATGTAAATAATATGCCATGTTGTTTAAAGGTGATTAAAAGAGACAGTAGGAATTTTCCACTTCTTTAAATGTGCCACACCAAAGATCAGCTATTACTAAGGTAACTGCCCTAAGTTTGTTTTGATCCTACAACGTACCACACCTCTGTTCCTTCCTTATCTTCATAAATCTCCTTGAAAAGAGGTATGAGGAATCAACACAGTGTTTGGTATCTGTATAACAAACAACTTGCTTCCAAAAATGATTATGTTACTATGCTAAGGGTGGTCAAATTTGTAGAATTGCTGCCACATGCCATGAACCCTCAGCTGCTAAAAACACATAGAACAGTAATTATCGCTCATTGGTTGGGTTAGCTTAATGTTTTCAGAATATTTTAAGATCTTGGTTAATAACCAAAATGAGTCTATAATCAGTGCACTTATTTTTTTTTCTAAGTTTAGGGACAGCTACTGTTCCAAGGAGAAGCATCTCTACACAAATAGTGCGATCTATATAAATCATAGAGTAAGTGAAGGATCAAATGTTTTGTAAAATACTTGAATTAAATAACAGTAAAGCTGCCTCGGCCAGTAGCCTTTGATACTTTGAAAGATTTAATAACATTAAGCTTTCAATCACAATATATTGACTATTTCCTACCAAAAAAACGGCTTTTTGCTTTCTGGCCGAATTGCTCAGCGAGTTTTTCAAGTGATCACAATGCAAAATGGATTTGTGCATGAAAAACCTGCAGCATTTTTCACTAAAAAAGTTCCTGAAAAGGCTTTTTCGTGTTAATTCGGGATAGAAACTGGGAAGCCCCCCGGAACTGACATGTAGAATAGCCCTTCCACACCTCTATAGATTACAGTAAAGTTATGTTGCATTAACCCCTTTATTGACTGTATAAGGGAAATACTCATTTACATGTGTAAGATTAACCTATTGTAATTCGACTCCATCCTGATCACAGCTAAACCATCTGATTGTCATTTGGAGGTAGGTATGATGGGTATACTGGTCATGATTGCTCAATCACTATGTTGTCACTTTTAATATTTTCAAAGTATTGTTTTGTACAGTATTTACATTAACCGACGTCAGACCACCGTTTTCTGGTCTGGTGTGATCTACATCTGACAACAAGAACAAAAGACTACGGGTTTTTATATCAGAAGGACTTAATATATCATCTTATAATGGATTTTAAGAGTACTGAAACTGTAAAACGTGAAGCTGCTCCACTGCAATATTGTAGCCTGTAGCGGATTAACTCAACAGATGGCCCTGGTACAATAGGAATAACATATATGGTTTTCTATATAATGATTGATTTTGAGTGTGTGTGTGTAAATGTATGTATAGATTTAGAGTCCTAAGCGACTAACCAGGCCAAAATGTCACTCGCAACTTCTGATCCCACCAATCAACAGCCAAAGTCACACCTACTACCCCTTATTGCATATGTTTAACCATTGTGAAACTTATTGTGCAGTAATTATTCATATTTTGATATCTTAAATCATAACAAAGGAAGTCCTTTCAATACAATTATTACAAACATATACATTTGCTAGCCATTTGGCACAATGTATAGACAGCATTTATCTCCCTCTCTACTCACTCCAGTTCAATTTCTTCCCGCCCAGGGCAAGTGGGAAAGTGGAAGTTTTTTAAGTGTGTGTGTGTGTGTGTGTGTGTAAGTAATAAATAAATATATACATACATATATATATCTGTCTATGATTAAGGCTCCACAGGAGCTGAAACATGTCAGACGCCCACCCCAGCCATCCTCACTGCCTCCACTCATAGCCATTTATTTTGCCTAGTTATACAGAGCTTTTACTCGAAATTTGTAAATAAAACTCACATTGCTTTGAGCTCTTCGTCTGGACCTCTTGTTCTTGAATACATACATATATATATATATATATATATACACACACATACACATACACACACACACTCACACACACACAGTGATAATGAGCATGCTGAACTTTATATAGATATTGAGCATTTATACACTGGCAGTGAGCACACTGTGCTATATAATGATGTGGGTTTTTATGCACTATCCTGATGAGCACACTGCTCTGTATAAATATGTTGATGATGTATAATGATGGAATATCTATACACTAATTGTGAACAAGCTGCACTGTGATTATCTATACACTGACAGATACGCTGATGAGTATCTATACACAGATTAGACCACATAGACACACGCCTATGTATATACTGGCTGTTACGGGGCCCCCTAGCACTTGGACCCTGGTGCCACTGCACCTGCTGCGCCAAAGGTAGTTCCACCCCCGATTATAGCTTCAAATAAGATTGTGCCTTTGTGAACGTGTTTTTAAAATGAAAACACACCTATCTGAATAGTTTTTCAAACAAAATCGATCATTTGTGAACACAAAGTCCAAACACGTTTACAACAAAGCATTTTACAGTGCTTGTTCCTGTAAAACGCAATGTGGTGAACGCTGAGAAAAGAAACAAAAACTACAATAGTAATGAAAGATAAATACTGAGGGCTGTTTTCTTCGTTATATAGTTTACTGATATTTATTTCTCATTACTTACAAATAGCAATCAAATTGACCTTTTTTTTGCAGTTTTTTTCACAAACATGGATTTTGAAAAATAATCATATGAAAGAATGCAATGCAAAAATGTATTTGTTTCTATGGATTCCAGCTCAGTGTATTTGTTAGCAGTTTGCTTATATTCGGCTCAGTTTATGACAAGTAAACAATTAAGAGCCATTACAGCACACAATATGCAGCGTTCTAAAGCCTTACATGGATTTTAGTTAATGTAAACAAATAAATAGGAGTTCAAAAAGGATAATTTGCTGATAGCTATGAGCCTTTACGATTGTTCTGGTGTTGATTTTGGATAATACGGAGCTGGCAATTAAGAGAAACCACTGACCTTACCAATTAGAGGCTCCTATGCTTTAAGATTGGCGGTATAGTGTGTAAATGGCACAGGTATATATATGTTACAATCAGTACAAATTTGAGTTTCCATTTGATCCATTTCAAGAGATGTGAGTGGCAGTAATGGGTTACATAAGTGTAGCTCCACCCAGTGGCGGCTCTATGGAGGTGCACGCGTAGCACCCCTGTTTAAAGAGCGGCTTATGAGGGTCGCTAGATCATTTTGATAACCTATTATAAGAATATGTTTTGTGACACTTGGACAACTTTTATGTGGAAGTAAATGTGTGAGAGGCGTTATTAGCTCCAAAAGCATCTCCAAACTTAAGATATAGGTGTGGATGACATATGGATGTGTCGTCATACGCACTGAATGGGTTAATGCAAACATTTTTAAGAAAAGAATGCCATTTAACGATGATGATGTGGAGTTAGAGGGAAATATTACTCAAACTCTGAACTACTTAAAAGGGACAGTAAAGTCAAAATTAATCTTTCATGATTCAGATACAGCATGCAATTTTAAACAACTTTACGATTTACTTCTGTTATCAAATTTGCTTTGTTCTTTGGTATCTTTTATTGAAGAGTAAAACTAGGTAGGCACATAAGAGCTCAGGAGTGTGCACGTGTCTTTAGTACTCTATGGCAGAAGTGTTTTGCAACATTATGGGTAGCTTTGTGATACAATGTTGCAAAACACTGCTGCCATTGAGTACTAAAGACACGTGCACACTCCTAAACTCTTATGAGCCTAGCTAGTTTTACTCTTCAATAAAATATACCAAGAGAACAAAGCAAATTTCATAATAGAAATAAAGGGACACTGAACCCAAATTTTTTCTTTCATGATACAGATAGAGCATGCAATTTTAAGCAACTTTCTAATTTACTCCTATTATCAATTTTTCTTCGTTCTCTTGCCATCTTTATTTTAAAAGCAGCCAGCCCTGCGGCTCTCGACTCCCACGAAGAGTACCTCCGGCCTAAAAGGTCAAGGAACTCTATCTGCCTCGAGAGGGAGAATAGATCCCCAGAAGAGATCCAAAGAACCATCCCACACGGCTCAAAACAAACTTAGAACTACCCAAGGTTGTAACGATATTATCGCCCAGGGAGACGAACTCCCTAGAAAAAACAAGGACCTGAAAAGAAAGTCCATACTCAGGGAAAAACGTCCCAAAGAGGACCCGAGGGCCACCCTCATATCCCTGACTCAGCACCCCACATAAGGTGCTCCAGAAAACCGCAAGTTCCCTGTTGCATCGTAGTCAAATCGAAACCTGCAGGCTAGGCAAGCAAAGACAGCAGAGACAGGATAACTATCCCAACAAAGAGCTCTCCAAGAGAACACCAAGCCACCTGAAACAAGAACTCGCAATGAGCAGCTTCCAGGTAGGAAGGCTGACCCAAGCCATTGTGGTACTCAAACCACCGAATAGCGACAAAAATCTCAACAACAAACCCCCGACCAGAATACCAGGCTCCAAGGAGCGTCCCCTCCCAGCAACGGATGCCGTTAGAAAAGAGGAGGACATCAAAAGTCCTCCCACCAAAGGGGAGGACAGACTCAAAAAAGAAAACGGTCAACACTGCATAGAGCAACCGATCCCCGACCTTCCCTCCAGGGCAATGGTCCCAGCCCAAAGGCAAGTCAAAGACCAAAGACAAGAGTCCCAGACCTCTGGAAGAAAAAGGATGGATCTACGAGGAGCAAAACACCCGAGTAGAACTCTAACCGCTACCAAAAACGGCATGCTACCGTGAGTCAGGACAGACTTCGTGCTCGGGTTCGAGACCCCCTACACTGGTGTCTGCCATAAGAGGAACACTTCCCAAGGGAAGAGAGTTCTCAGACCCCCAGCATCTAAATATCAGAATCCAACAAATAACTGGAGCCTTACCAGGGTTTAAACCCCAAGCCTCCTGCTGCAGGAATGGTGGAGCCAGTCACTACTCCACATCTCCCTATTCCAAGATTCTGAGAACGCAAGAAGGGAAAAAAACAACAACCTACAAGCAAGAAAAACAAGGACCCACAGGTCGTCACAGATACTGAGGTAACCCCAAAATCAAGGAGAATACACAAGAACCCATCCCCCACTCTAGGAGAGAAAGGGAACTAAAGCAAAGGAAACCACCCTACCATAGAGGCGAGACCCCTCTGCCAATATCGCCAGCCCAGTTGAAAAGACACCTGGAGTCTACAAGGAACATCAAATGCGCCAGAAGACCAGTACGGACCTGTCAGAGAAACCTAGAACCTAAGCCTTAGGCAGATAGGAATCTCCCATGAGAAACAGAACCCCGCCCCCTTCAAAGGGACATGCGGAAACACAAAACCTAAGGTTAAACCGAACCGTTCAAACCCGATCCAGGGAGAGACATGGTCTTAGGCCAGAGTCCTCGAAAAACGGAATTGATCGAAAGATCTAACTTCCTGAGGAACCCTAAGCTGCCCCCTATGATTAGGAGTGCACCATCTAAAGTCCGTAGACTAAACGACCTAGCAAACAGCCTCAAACCCAAGAGTCTGAAAGAACTCCTGACCAGTTTAAGAATCGAAAGACCATGGTAAGACCAAGGGTAGATCCTATATGTAAGAGACAACAGTCTCCAGAGATCCTTGCAGGATCGGTCTCCCAAAAACCCCTTTAGGGTAAAGGCTGGGAGCCTCGCAGCTCCTCACAGAAGGCAGCGTAACCCCTGCACTCCATCTACTAGAGCAAACACAATGCTGAGCAAAGGAAGAAGGAAATGCCCGCACTTCCAGACCAGACGACCCAACCCAAGACAGGAAGGAAGGAGACTCCGCCACCGCAAAGTAATGCTATTAGGCTAAAGAGCCCACATCCGGAAGAAACCTCAAGTGAGGACGCAAATCGTTCACCACTCGGAAAACTAGACCACAAAGGTCATACACATCTCACAACTACAAAAGAACTACGGTTCCAAGTCCCCAGGGACCTTTAAGAACCATGATGACGCCTGGAAAAAAAATAGAACCATATCCCAGGCGAATAGCCAGAAAAAGCCAACCTTAGATCGGAACTCACAACCCTCCGCTCGGGAGCGTTGGATCTACACACTAGGCCCCATACTTCGAATTAGGATCCGAGCCCGTAGTCCATATCAATAGGCCAAGTGACATTCAGAATCCGACAGGATTCAATCAGCACCACGAGGGTGACATGAACCCAAGTAACAGCAGAAAGCGCCCGACCAGTACCTGCCTGGTATAAGGACACTCCAGAACTGTCCAAGGTCCAAGAAAATTCGACCCGAGGTTCGATAAATAAACTAGAAAACATAACTCTGTTATCCAAAAGTGCGCAACTTCCGTGGAAGTGCCCATGCGACCACAAAATCGCAAGTATCGGTTCCAGTGAAGAACGTTCCTAAAACGGAAGTATAACATGAGTTTTTAAGAAAAACAAATCAAACGCATCCAACCGGATCAAAATAAAAAGGAAGGCAGCACCTTGAACACCCAAGGTAAATGGGAACACCAACGGGACCAGCTGATCAAAGGCCCCATCCACCCAAGCTCAGAACTGGAAATGAAACATAAAAGAAAAAAGGAAAAACGGAGGCGTTAAGGAGATTAGCTTCATCACCAAACGTTTAATCCAGCATCTAAAGCCTCGGATCCCTCAGCCCACTAGGACTGGAATCCTCTAGCACCGCCCAAACATGCCTTAAAAGGACACAAAGTTGTGCCTGCCTATAACGGAAGGCAAAATCATCCCTCGCCAGATCAA
>CAJPDP010051853.1:0-11403 GCA_905336975.1 Bombina variegata variegata
TAGTATATAAGTAGCCTCCAAAAAAGACCTAGTCCTTCAAGAGCAAGGAAGGGCCGAGGCTCGCCAATCTGTCAACAGATGCATCAGCGAATAATTCAACATTTTGAGAATAACATTCCCCAAAGACAAATTGGTAGGATTTTGAGCATTTCCCCTTCTACAGTGCACAATATAATTAAAAGATTCAAGGAATCCGATCAAATCTTGGTGTGTAAAGGGCAAGGCCGTAAACCACTTCTGAATGCGAGTGATCTCCGATCCCTCAGACATCACTGTCTAAAAATCTCTAAGTCTCTAATGGATATCCTGACATGGGCTCAGGAATACTTTGGTAAACCTTTGTCAGTCAACGCCATTTGCTGCTGCATCCACAGATGCAAGTTTAGACTTTGCTATATAAAGCAGGTCATACATCAACACTGTTTAGAAGCTCTGCTGACTTCTCTGGGCTCGGTCTCATTTCTGAGATGGACAGTTGCATAGTGGAATCGTATTTTATGGTCCAACGAGTCAACATTTCAAATACTTTTTGGATAAAACAGCAGTCGTGTTCTCCGGACCAAAGAGGAAAAGGACCATCCAAGATGTTATCAGTGCCAGGTCCAAAAGCCAGCATCTGTCATGGTATGGGGGGGGGGGGGGTCAGTGCCCATGGCATGGGTAATGTGCACATCTGTGAGGACATTAATTAATTCAGAAAGATATGTATACATTTTGGAGAAACATATGCTGCCATCCAGAAGTAGTCTTTTCCAGGGACGTCCCTGCATTTTCCAGCAGGACAACGCCAAACCACATTCTGCTCAGAATACAAGCATATGGTTGCATAAGCAGAGAGTGTAGGTGCTAGCATGGCCTGCCTGCAGTCCTGACCTGTCTCCGATTGAGAATGTGTGGCACATTAAGAAGTGAAAAATAATGCATCAAAGGCCCCATACAGTTGCACAGCTGAAAACATGCATAATAGATACTATACATAATGGAAAATTATGCTTGCTAAACTTAACCAACTGGTGTCTTTAGTGTCCAAACACTTAATAAATGTTATTAAAAGAAAAGGTGATGTTACACAATGGTAAACAGTTGACTGTCCAAACTTTTTTGGAACGTGTTGCAGTCATCAGATTTGAAATGATTGTATATTAAATTCACAAAGTAAAACATCAAATAATGTGTTAATAATGTGTTTTTAATATACTACAGGGTGAATTTAATTTTCAAATGACTCTTTTTTTTTTGTATATTTTTTTGCAATTTCCATACTGTCCCAACTTTTTCAAAATTGGGGTTGTAAATAATTTCAGTGAGAAACCCAAAGTTAATGATTTTTTTATATGTTCGCTTTTGGTACACATCTGACTGCAAACAAATCACATGAAATATGCCAAAATGGGCCTAGATTAAAACACTGGGTTGTCTACTTTATAATATATATATAGTTTTGGAGGTCAATTTTGGGAATTTTAACCGTTGTCATTCCAAAAGGGCCCTGCACCATTTGTCATAAAGTGTCTAAAGATTCTCTTTCAGAAGTGCAGTGCGCAGGTGCAATTAGTGGCCTTCTAATTACCAAAAGTAATGGTATACCCATAAATTTCTTCTAATTCTGAAAACAGGAGATCCTAGAGAAGCTTTTGCAAGCATTTGTCTTATGATTGCACACATCCCAAAGATAGTGAAATAGTTAATGATTTTTTTATATGATCGCATTTTGCATACATCTGACTGCCAAATGGTTTTATAAAATTTGCCAAAATGGGCCTAGATCAATATCTTGGGTTGTCTACTTTATAAATATATATAGTTTTGGGGGTCAATTTTGAGAATTTGCATCATTTTATGACACAATATACATAGCTGCAGATAAAAACCTTAAAATTGTCAAAAATAAGGCAAAATATATACATGTGTGATCTCATCTGAATCAAAGGATGCCAATAAACAAAAACATTTTTGCAGTTAAGCTACAGCTTTTTGGGGCCTGTGGTAATTAGTATTTATTTTATTTTTTACTATTTTTGGGTAAATTTACAATCATTTAATAATTCTGTGAATAAATAGGTAGTTGAAATTGTTATTCACGGAAAGCTCATTTTATGCCAAAGAAATATATATAGGTTTCATAGGTAAATTAAAAAAAAAAAAACAACAAAGGCTTTATTTCTGTTTTAATGACGTGATAGTAAAAATGCTAAAAATTCTCTGGTACTTTGAGCAAGGTTTTCTCTAAAATTTTCGGTAGTGAAGGGGCTAAAAAAAATAAATCCATTGAGCAAACATGCCTATTACACCCATCATGCACTTATCATACTGGTTTTGGAATATAAGATGTATTGTATCATCATTGTACTTTTATCATTTGTACCCATGGACAGCGATACAGAATTTGTTAGTGCTTTATAAATAAAGTATAATATTAGTAAAAATAGTAATAATTTTCATGAGATGTTCAGGCGAAGGGGTAGATTTACCAAGCAGCGGATGCTGCAAACTTTTGCTAATGTTGCCGGCTCGCTGGAAACATAAGTTAAGAAGCAGCGGTCATAAGACCACTGCTCCTTAACTTGTGGTGGCAGACTACAATCATCCCGATCTGATACGATCAGGATGATTGACACCCCCTGCTAGTGGCCGATTGGCCACAAATGGGCAGGGGGCGGCACTGCACAAGCATTTCACAAGAAATGCTTGTGCAATGTTAAATGTCAACAGTGTATGCTGTTGGCATTTAGCGATGCCGGGCAGACATGATTCGCTGCAGCGAATCATGTCCACCCGGCATTTGATAAATTTGCTCAAAGAATTATTTACAACTAAGGCCTTTTATGGGCAGAAGGTTGTATTTTGACTGTATTTTCATGTAAAAAAAAATGTATCTAGAAAGTAAATGTTGTGTTGCTAAAATATTTTTTTGTAATGTTTAATCTTGATATTGATAATAATATATAAGGGGGAGGATAGGTTGCTACAAAGTGTTCTGGATAGAATGCAATAGGCCATTGTGAAAAAATCTGGTAAATCTGTAATCTGGTGTTTTGATGTCTTTTGCTTGGAGCATGGCCAGCAAACTGAAAGTGATGTCACTGTGGTTTCCGTAATGCTTCCGTGTTTCATGTGACCTATACTCACTTCTTCAGAGGGTAATCCCCTTCCATCCTCAGTGACTATCTCAAAAGGAAACTACTATATATGTGTATACATATGAATGTATGTGTTTATACAGAATGTGTGTGCATAATACTAACTCAATCATAAGAAATTTAACGTACACTTTCAAATATTTATTATTTGTAATGTGCCATTTATAATTCATATGTTTAATCGCGTGCTTAAGAAAGAATTATTAAACAAAACAACATTTTTATATTTTGTAACATGTTTTTTTAATAGGCTACAATTCGCTTTTTCCTATTCAAAATACCTCCATAAAGACTTACAAAGAGTTACCAGGGCATTCATTCTATTGCAGCTTAAAGGGATAGAAAGGTCAAAATTGAAATGTGCATGGGTGCATTTCAATTTGAAATCTTAGTAGTTTTGCCATATACTTCCTGTAATGCTTGTGGGGTATTTCTATATCAGACCAAACTTGGCCAGTAGTCTTCTTATCCCGGCGTCAAGTGAAAGGATATGAAATATCCCAGAACAGAGTGAGTTTACGAAATGAGGTAAGCAGTACTCACGGCAGACAGGACAGTCCTTCACGGCAATAAGATGAAAGCAGAGAATGGTCAAGACAGGCAGGGTCCGGCAACAGGAAGACAATCCAGCAGTATAGCAGTTCAGGGGTAAACCAATAGAATGGTCAGACAGACAGAGTTCAGCAATGATATGGCAATCTAGCAGTATAACAGGGGTAAACCAAATAGAATGGTCAGACAGGCAGAGTTCAGTAACAGTATGGCAATCTAGCACTAGAAGGGTTAAGCAACCAGAGTGGTCAGACAGGCAGAGTTCAGCAACGGTATGGCAATCCAGCAGTACAAGGGTTAAGCATGTAGAGTGGTCAGACAGGCAGAGTTCAGCAACGGTATGGCAATCCAGCAGTACAATGGTTAAGCAAGCAGAGTGGTCAGACAGGCAGAGTTCAGTAACAATATAGCAATCCAACAATACCAGTAATACAGCACCGAGGAGCACACACAGTAACACCTATACTTGGGCACAGGTGAGAGTGACTGAGGCACTTACATAGGGTAGGATTCGCGCCACAGGAGGGATCCAGACCGGCATCAGAAGACAGGGCAAGTAGTGATGACATCATCAGCATGCTGTAGTTACACCATGGCATCCCTAGTAACAAGAGGACCGCCTGTGTCCGTGGCAATGGCCACAGCAGAGCGGAGGAGTAGCGTGACACTTTCATTGGCAAATATGCTTCTAATCAAAATGATTACTGTTTTTCTGGGTCATATCCTGCATCAAAGAATATGTGCATATACCACAGAAAAACAGTAATAACTTTTATTTAAATCATTTTTGCTAATGGAAGTATATTACAAGAATGCTTCTATTTCAAATTGAAATGGACCTATTCACATTTAATTTTTGAGCTTTCGATTCCTTTAATATAAAAATATGCTGCTAAATACACTATATGGCCAAAGGTATGTGGACACCCAATTATCACACCTGTATGAGCTTCTTTGAAATCCCATTAAAAAATTATGGTCCACATCAAAGTTGTCAAATCATGTCTTCATGGACCTCGCTTTGTGCACAGGGGCACAGTCATGCTGGAACAGGAAAGAGCCTTCCACAAAATGTTGCCATACAATTAGAAGCACCCAACTAAAATGTCTAAATGTCTCTGTATCCTAAATAATTAAGATGCTACTTCCCAGGAACTAAGGTACCTAGCCCAAACCCTGAAAAACAGTCCAAGACCATTATCCCTTATCCACCAAACTTTAGGGTAGGCACTATACATTCTGGTAGGTAGTATTCTCCTGGCAATCGTCCACAACCAGATTCTTACATCAAACTGCCAAATAGTAAAGCGAGATTCATCACTCCAGTAAACATATTTCCACTTTTTTACACACCATTTCTACCCACACTAAGCGCTTAAGCACTTGGTGGTCACGCTCTGTGAGTTTGCATGGTCTACCACTTTGTGGCTGGGCTATTGTTGCTCCCAGGCACTTCCACTTCACAATGATAGGACGTACAGTTGACTGGGATCTTGTAGGATAGTAATTTCATAGACTGACTTCTGACAAAAGCAGCATCCCATGACAGAGCCATGTTTAAAGTCACTGAGTACAACCCATTTTATTGACAGTTTTTGTCTATGAATATTTAATATATATGTGCTGGGTTGTATGCGTCTGTTAGCAATGGCTGTGGCTGAAACACCTGAACTCAATCATTAGTAGGGGTGTCCAGATACTTTTGGCCATATAGTGTACATAACAGTAAAGTTTATTTAATCATACACATTGGCATTTTGTTCATTTGCATATTTTTAAGCCTTGATCAAATCTTAAAAAAACATCATCAAATTCCAACTTTCTTTGTCCAGCTCTTTTTTCCATCTGCACCTCCATTCACTACCATTCTCACTGCACAAGATTTTATCAAAAGCATTAGTAATACACACTACATAATAAAATTTAAAGTGCTTATCTCTGCCTACAAAACTCTAAATGAACATTATACCCAGCTACATTTACATACGCATCTCCAGATACTCCCCTAACTGTGCTTTTCAATGTATCAAATGTCACTTATATTGTTCCATTATTGTTACCTCCCCTACCCGCGTCAAAGACTTTGCCTTCCCATGTTTACAATATGATCACAGATACATTTTTTGGTCTTTTTTTTTCTTTATACATGATGTTATTTATTAGTCTTGATTATGTCTACAATCAAGAAGAAAAAGAAAACAAAAAAAACTAAAATTTAAATGGAAAAACTATATAGGAAGTGAGAAGTGATATTTTAATCTCTTTTTAATACTGTAATCCTGATTCAGTTGGTTTTTTTTTGCCACATATAGCAAACAGCAGTTATCTTGGAGTGCTAGGGAATCTGTTGGCACTCTACAAATACCTGATAATAATAATAATAATAATAATAATAAATAATAATAAAGGATTCAAAGCACAGCTTTCATTTAAAAGAAAATTATAGCTTTTAATATGTTCCTTGAGCAGCTTTTTTTCTCTAAATGCCTTTTCATAAAGTATGAAAAGTCATTCAATTGTATTTAGTCGTGGGTAAGACATTACATCCATATGTTTCAGCATCAGTACAAAAGCATCTAATAGTACACATAGGGAATCGACTCACCCTTGCAATCTTTACATTACATCAAACTCTTTTTTACCACTTGTCAGTGTTGCCTTCCTGCTTGTGCCTGTTCGAGTTTCTGCCTCTACCAGGAGTGTGTCTACTCACCCTAGACTTTCTCATGTTATATCAATGTTAGTGCTTCTCTGTCATACAGCTTCTGTTAGTGTTCTGATCACATGACCACTGTTGTGGTTGAACTGTCTCATCTCAAACATTGCAGGAATCCAGTTACATACACACTGTTGCCTAAAGGGACACTTTACTCCAGAATTTTTATTGTTTAAAAAGATAGTTAATCCCTTTATTACCCATTCCCCAGTTTTGCATAATTCACACAGTTATATTAATATACATTTTACCTCTGTGATTACCTTATATCTAAGCAAACTGTTTCCTTATCTCAGTGTTTTTAAAAGACTTGCATTTTAATCAATCAGTGCTGACTCATTAATAACTCTATGGGAGTGAGCACAATTTTATCTATATGGCACACTGTTAAAATGCACAGAGATAAGATGCTGCCTTTAAGGTCTTAGCATTGAGCCTACCTAGGTTTGTTTTTAAACAAAGAATACCTAGAGAACAGGGCAAATTTGATGATAAAAATAAATTAAAAAGTTTAAAATTGCATGCCCTTTCTGAATCAATTAACGTTTATTTTTTACAGTTTTTTTACAACAAGACAGTGCTAGTCCATGTGTGCTATATAGATAACATTGTGCTCACTCCCATGGAGTTACCTAGGAGTCAGCACTGATTGGCTAAAATGCATATCTGCCAAAGAAACTGAAATAAGGGGACAGTCTGCAGAAACTTAGATACAAGGTAATCACAAACAAAAAAAGTGTATTAATATAACAATGTTGATTGTGCAAAACTGGGGGATGGGTAATAAAGGGATTATCTATCTTTTTAAACAATAAACATTCTGGAGTAGACTGTCCCTTTAAGATTCAACATACAGCCCCATCCATGCACTTGATCGACTGATTGCCATATAGTAGGGCTTTTCAATCATCCCAAATTAATTTGTCTGGGATGATTTATAGGGACATTTATTTTTTTAATGAGTTAGAAATGATTCAGTGTGTAGCAACAGATCTGTTTGCAAATTAAATATTTTAAATGCATTTAAAACCTGTTATTTTGTTTGTTATTAAGGCATTGTTTTACATTTTCTAGACACAATCCCTAAAAAGCCTCTTCAATATTATTTATCTTACTTCCTTTGCTGTTGCCAATTAGGGATGGATATAAACAAACTACTGCACAAAACAACCTCTGAGACCTCTGAGTTGATAGAGAGTTTAGGAAATTTAATTTAGTTCTGTCTATTAAAAGCATTTAACTCATTCAAGAAAAAGTTAAAAATGTTTCAACTAATTTCATATTATTATATTAAAATGTCTACATTAAAAAAAAATGAAAAATGCAAAATAGTTTATTTTTTGTATAAAAAAAAATACTACAATAAATCTATATTACAACAACAATAAAATGTTTAAAAAAAATGTTCCTCTAGTAGGATAAATACATTTCTTCCTGTGGTAACACTTTCTGTGATATCAACAAATATGTAAATGAATGCACACTATGAAATACTTTTCATATGTATTTTGAAAGTTGGCAGGTCTGGTGTTGGGATATAAATATTATGATAAAAGAATATGTACAATAGCTGAATAATAATGATACTGTGTATTCCAATCTTTTAAAATGTGCTGTCAATTTTTCCTGCTTGGCTATTTGTTCCTTAAAAAATATATTCCAATCTCTGTAAAATTCTTATGTGTGAATATGGAATTCCTATATTCTGATTGGGTTACAGGTTCTTAGACAGAAAGAAAACATCAGCAGTCAATAAGAAAGAATACTATAAAAAAAAGTCTACATTGTTGCTTATATATCTGTGTTCATTTTCAAGTTGTCATAGTGTGCTAACCTCAATTTATAGCTTGTGTAAAATTTACCATTTTCTTATCATTTTGTGCCAGCATATTGATTAAGAATGTTATAGCATCAATATACTTAAAGGTCCACTCAATACAGTAGAATTGCATAATTATAAGACAATGCAATAGCACTTACTCTAAATTTCAAATAAAGGGTAGATTTTTTTTGTGACAAATTATTTTTTTCGGCCCACTGTATCATTTCACAGACATCAGCCAATCACAGACTAGCCAATCACAGACTAGTATATAGGCATTTGTTGAATATGTAATTCTACTGTATCTTCAAAATAAATAGAAATCTCATGTGCAAAAATACTATGAATTCTGTTTTTATGATAAATTAGAGTCGCAAGGCTATGTGTCTGACAATTTACTTGTACATATTAAATATTTTTTTCTAAAGAACAGAGACGACTCAAAACCTATGCAAAAAGATAATTACCAATAACTGAGTGGTACCTCTTTATTTGGTGACTGGGGGTCTGATTCTCTTAAAGTGAATGTATGTGGAATAAGTGCCTGGTTTTTAAAAATCCTATTAAAAACAGGGGCACTTTCAGTCATCAAACTTTAAATTTCACTGTTTTTGCTAAAATACTTACTTTTTCTTCTTAAAAAGCTGCTCCAGCGCTTCTCCAGCCCATCGCAAGCCTCTTCCTACGTCAGAAATGATGATTCCAGCATCCTCCAATCACGGCTACCCCCACGGGGGAATCATTGCTTAAAGCAATGCCGTGATTGGAGGAAGGCCGGGATTGTCATTTCTGACGTAGGAAGAGGTTTGCGATGGGCAGGGGAAGTGGCTTTCACGAAGAAAAGGTAAGTATTTTAACAAAACCAGTGAAATGTAAAGTTTGATGAATGAATGAATTAATTAATAGGATTATTAAAAACCGGGCACATTGTTTCATCAAAATTTACATTCACTTTAAACTCTTTGGTCTTGTGATATGTTCTAATAAATCTCACTAGAAATATGAAGCCACTTGTGTAATTCTCAAAAGGTAATTTTTTTCCTTGAGAACAGAGTGTCTTATAAAGTGGTGTTTCCTGCTTTTAAGTATGTGAAGACAATGTATACATTACACTAAAGCTCACAATTAAAATCACAATTTAAAAATCATATAAAACAAATAAATGGAGTATTGAAATAAAAACCTGCAGTAAAAAATGTATTGTTTTATTGTATTAACAATTGTAATGAAATTGTTCTGCAAAAATCATATTTTATGAAAAAAAAAATTGTGTACATTGTACTGCACACAGTACAAATCCTAATAAATCTAAACTGCACATTGAAACAAAGATCAGTGAAATTCATATTTATAATATGAAATATTAAGTGTAGTAAAAGTGGCTAAATAGAGACATTCCTAGCTGAAATTTCTTCTCCATGTCTGACATATTCTCTAAACATTTTTTCCCTCCTGAATATCTCCCTATTTCATCTCACAAACTGAAAGGTGGCAAAGTTTTGTCAAAATATTCAAAATATCCAAACAGAAAACCACACATGCAAATAGAGGTGATTTTAAGATGCTATACACTGAAAGCAGAATAATCTGATTTGCATTGGCTACATTATTTCATTTTTAAAATGTGCCCCTGCTCCATGCTAGGTATGTGCATTTGGATCCTTCGTTAGGATCTGAATATGGAAGTATGTGCTATTTGGCTCTTTTCAAAGCTGTATTAATTCTTGTGCAAGATTACCTACCACATTAAGATCTGTGTAGATCCAGATCTTTACATAGTAATCTTGCACAAGAATCAACCCAGCTCCAAAAAGAGCTAAATAGCACATATGTCTGCATTATGCAAAACTGGGGAATGGGTAATAAAGGGATTATCTATCTTTTTAACAATACATTTTTTTTTCAAGAAGACATGAAAGCCAAAATTCTTATTTCATGATTCAGTTAGAGCATACAATTTATACAAATTTCTAGTTTACTTCTTTTATCAAATTTGCTTCATTCTCTCTGTATCCTTTATTGAATGAGCAGAAATGCACTACAGGGAGCTAGTGGAAAAAATCAACTGAGCCAATAATAATATATGGGCATCCATATGTGCTGCTAATAAGCCTACCTAGGTATACTTTTAAACAAAGGATACAAACAAAAGAAATTAGATAATACACAATGTAAATTGGAAAGTTGAATAAAAATGCATGCTCTGGCTGAATCAAAAAAGAAAATGTTTAGGTTTCATGTGCCTTTAAAATTAATGGTCATCTAACCTCAATGACATTGTTCTAATTTTTCTGTAATGGCTTAGTTCCAATAGGGGTAACTCCTTCTCTAAAACAGTACAGAAGGAAAACACGTGAAGTACCATTGCATAAATGTTGCTCTGTAATGCCTATGTTTCCAATTTGTGCTATGTTGCAATAAAAAACTCCACTTTATATGTGAATGAAGAAATATAAGGACTGTTAAATGGGCATGTTTAGAAAATAAAATGCATTTTCAAAAATTCATATGTTTATCAGGAATGGTTCTAAAATGTGGCATGAGTGCTGCAGAACTCTTTTTCACTATTCAAGTGCTCGTCTCAACCTTCAAAAGTGCTATTGACTTCAAATGTGTGAATTTGTATATGATTATAGACTAGGTATTATTAGTATTTTGTTTACATTTTAATTGCTTTTATATAGCACACTGATTTAATTCAAAAGAAATTGCTTGTATACAAAGTGGTCTGAACTAAAGGAATAAAAAAAAATATGAACCAAAACTAAATCACTTTCTTTTCTCTGTGATAAACTGCTGTATGCTCTGTTCTGCCTGCAGGAATGTTACCAAATTTAGCATACTTAAATCACTTTATTGTGTAAGTGCAGAATACATTTACATTTTTAAAATAAATTTACAGCAACTGTCCACATAAGCCTTTTGCCTTTTTTTTTTCAAACAAAATTATTCACAATGACTCAATGCACAATCATTAAGCCATTAAAAAAAGAACAAATATTTATATCACTGCTGATCATATTAAAGAGTTTTATTGATCCCTATTGATTGCAATGTCTATACAATCAATATAACGTTTAGACATAATTATCAAACTCCCATGTGTAAATGTACTTGTGTTGTTTGCAATATAAAGCAATTATTTTTAGTTTAAAAAAAATAAAAATAAATAA
>CAJPDP010052081.1:0-15224 GCA_905336975.1 Bombina variegata variegata
CATCAGCCAATCACAAATGCATAGACATTTATTCTGTGCATTCTTGCACATGCTCAGTAGGAGCTGGTAGTTAAAAAAAGTGTCAATATAAAAAGACTGTAAACATTTTGTTAATGGAAGTAAATTGTAAAGTTGTTTAAAATTGTTGCTCTATCTGAATCATGAAAGTTTAATTTTGACTTAAGTCCCTTTAATACAATGCAAGTTGCTAGATCAGCAAAATTATTATCAAAGGAGCCACATCCATCTTGCAACCTCTAAAAGCAATAAAATAACATATCAGCCAAGTCTTAACATTTTTAAGACAAATTACCATCCTTTTTACAGCAATTATTTTTTAATAGCCAAACTCCACCCACCATTTGCCTTATTTGGAGGATCCAATCTGGGCTTTAGACCACAGACAACAAGGTTAGCCACTGCCATAATGTTAGTATAAAGTGTTTTGTTTTGCAGCTGTTATCTGATAAAGTCAATTAGGTACATATATGTAGCAGGGTTCACTTTGAGAAGTCAGCAGGTGCATTCCAAGCCCTTAGAATTAGAAATTGCTCAATTTTAAGAGCTAAATTACATCTCATGTATACCAGATCACGAAAACCCATTCAAACCCTGCACAACAAACATATGGGGGGGGGGGAAGAACAAAAAAACTCTATAACAATTCCACTGTAACACTTCCGGTGGGCGTGCGATACGATCGGCAGCAAAGAAGAGGAGCTCCGTGTACTCAGCTCCTCAAACGATTTCTGCCGACGCATAAAGGACCCCCAGAGCTACCAAGCCTTGACAGGAGGAAAGCGGAACCTGTCTGGCACTGTTAAGCAAGGAGCCCCAAACTTTGGCTCCCCCACCGAAGTGCTTATAGTAGGAGAAGAGAAGCGGCATAACAGGAGGTAATGTATCCGTTTCCAACTCCAGACCTCAGGCATATACTGGTAGGGTAAATCCCTATTTGCTCCAGTTAGAGAAGCCCCCAGCAAAGCCCCAGATTGCCCAGGTAGTAAGGGTGAAGGGGCTGACACGCACATTGCTTTCAGTGCGGTCTCATACACATGACAGATCTGCTGTGCAGGGGCGCACAAAGGTAGAATTGAAAGAGGAAAGCCAATCCAAGATAGAGACATTTTGGGGCAGATAAACAACACAATCTGACAGCAAAATGTACTGTACCCTAAGCGCATTAAATGCACTGCAGCTACGTGACACTAATGAGCACTGCAGCTACGTGACACTAATGCACTAATGAGCAGATAATGAGAGGGGAAAAAGTGTGTTCTGGACCCATAAGGAAGATATACAATATAAAAGCTACGAAAAGACATTTTTTCAGGCTGAGGAATAACCTTGTAACAAAAATGGCCCATTAAAAAAGAAGCCTGAAGCCTCCCCCCCAATTCTCAAAGACCCTTACCTAAACTATAAACCTACTGACATACAGCCACTCTGGGACACTGATTTTCTTTTATAAACTACCGCCTGCTGACAAATCTGCCTAGCCTGCATGCAAAAGTACTATTCCCTTTACAATAAAAAAATCGACAGAATGTCTGGGAAACAAAAAGGAGCAGATAAACGCCATAATCACCAAGCGGAATTACAAGCTGTACACACTGCACAGATGGAAACAACAGACGTAGCAATGCAAGACACTCACCCAATAGTAACACAGCTGTCTGCACTATTCTTACCTAAGATCGAACAACTCCAGACAGGCCTAGATACTCTATCTACAGATTTCAAATCTTTCTCAGCGAGACTGGGGACAGTGGAGCAAAAAGTGACCGAGGGAGAAGACAGACAGAGAGAAACCACTAATTCCATCACTAGCCTCCAAAAACAAAATAAGTTGCTGCAACTAAAGCAACTAAAGACTTTAAATGCACCCATTTCGATCCAGGAAACAATAAAAGCACTGAAAGAACTTCCACTAGAAAAAGCCCTGGGTCCCACTGGTCTCCGAGGGGAATTTTATAAGATATTACAGAAAGAAATTGCACCCACCCTCACAAACTTATACAATAAGATAATGACAGGTACAGCTAATATCTCCCAATATTTCACAGAAGCACAAATTTGTGTTATACCTAAAACCAACAGAGATCCACTTTTTCCTGAGTCCTACCACCCAATCTCGCTTATGAACACAGATTATAAGATATTAACTAAAACAGGCTGGCCAAAGAACTACCCTCCTTAATCCATGAGGATCAGACGGGGTTTGTCAAGGGATGGTCCTCAGTGACCAACATTAGAAAACTTCAACTTATATTAACTCACTTTTGGAATAGCCAAGACAACTGGACAGAAAAAAGAATACCAGACACATGTGCTCTGCTAGTCGATGCTGAAAAGGCTTTTGACAGGGTCCTTTGGGACCACCTCTTTAGACAGGTTTGGCATAAAAGTCCTTTTCGCACAGACGGTCAAAGCTCTCTTTTCCAATCCACAAGCATCAATCTTAATTAATGAAGAATCCACCCAATCATTCCCACTCAGAAGGGGTAACTATCTCCATTACTATTTGATTTGTCTATAGAGCCCTTAGCCATCAAGATTCGTAATGACACAGAAGGCCTTAAAATGGACAAGATACGGTGCCACCTGTCTTTGTTCTCGGACAATATGATATTATATATCCAAAACCCAAAGTCAAACCTACCCAAAATTATGCACATTATTGAACAATTTGGAAGTATATCAGGCTATAAAATTAACACTGATAAATCAGACTTAACATGGCTCCATTCACAAACACCCTCCTTACAATTTTAAAATAATAAAGAATTCTTTCACTTACTTAGGGATTAAACTTTCGGCCAACCCTAGAGAATGGTACCAGCTAAATTACAAACCTATAATCAAAGACATGCAAGACGTATTGACTAAATTGACAAAGCACCCCTATCTATCTCGGGAAGAGTAGGATTCAACAAAATGATTATTTTCCCTAAAATACTGTACCTATTTCAAATAATACCGGAAATTATTCACAAATCAGATCTTAAACTCTTAAACAAATCAGTGTTCTCCTTCATATGGAAAAACACCAAACACAAAATCCACACACGCAGAATGACAGCCTCAGTTGACTCGGGGGGCATGGCGGTGCCAAACCTGGAATACTATAGCTGGGCAGCCCAAGTGAAATATTTCCTCGACTGGTTAACGGGTCAAAATCATTTTACCATACTTGACTTAGAAGAACAAATAATTAAACCGTGGTCACTCAGGGCAATACCACACATGACGCACCATCAACTAAACAAACTTCTTAACACCTATCCCTTAATGCATCAGCCATTATTGGCATGGAGAAAAACCTGTTAGAAATTGAAATTCAATCACCAGATCACAAAATTCCTTCCCTGAGTTTCCAGCAGGCATTGACACAAAAGTTTTCCAGGTATGGAAAGGAAAGGGATTAATTTCAATATCACAAGCTTTGGAGAAACTGGAACCCAGTTTTAAAACATTTACAGACATACAAACTACTTACCATGACTGCTCAAGGTTCCACCACCATTTCACCAACATATAAAAGCGCTCATTGACAGCACTAATGCAGATACTCTGACACACATCAGTGAGGGTTGGACTGAATTGCTAGGAGAAGAAATCTCAAAAGAAACAGTCCAACAAAGCATTCAAAAGCGAGTAGCCACCCTTGCAGCCAGCACAAGAGAATCACATACTAGACTCCTAGAAAGAGCTTACATCACACCAAAGATATATAAAAAATGGGTTCCCCAGGCAACCGGAAACTGTCCGAGATGCTCCAAACATGAAGCTGATCTATCACACATGATCTGGAAATGCCCAAAACGATATAAATTTTGGGGCATGGTGATGCACTGGTTAAACTCCACACTACATCTGGAGATAAAATGCTCCCCTCGAATGATAGTGTTTCTGTCTCCCTCTAAAAAGATCCCCAAACAGGTCAAGTCATTAGTATATAATGTAGTTCTTCAAGTTAGAAACATGATTTTTCAGAACTGGCTAAATAGAAAGATAAGACACCTACCTTAATACAATTGAAACTCACCATTCAGAAACAAATGACACATGAACAGGTAAACACCCTAAGAGACATGCAAGGAAGAACACCACACTTCATGAAAAAGTGGGGACTGTACTTACAGCAATTGGGTGAGAACATACAAAAAAGAATTCTCTACCCCCTGAGAAACACAGACTACCAATTGGAGGCACAGTTAAGGGGAGAGTTGCCACTAGACTGGACATTTATATGAAACTACATCACCAGTGAAAGCGGGAGAGTAGATGAATGGTAAAATAAATAGGTGAGTCTTAATTACTAGCTGCAAAATAGCTTTAGGAAACTCAAACTACAGGATCTCTGCATCTTATCACTTAGACTTCATGAACAGCAAGGCCTTCTCGATACACTTGATGAGTTCGACCATTGTGAGCTGGGCAGGTTGGCACCCATAGAGGTCAAGGGACCTTTGCCGTCACTAAGAGTTAGAAGCACCCAATGTAAGAGTAAGAATTATCAATTATATTATGTGGTTATGTTTATTGTTTGTAAAGTCCCCCAAAGTCACTTGGAGGTTGAAAGTAGGAAGAGGGAGAGAGTAAACACAGAAAAATGAAGAGATGGCAAAGACATTATACAGAAAGGTTTTACTGGGAAAAATCATCCTATGTGCAAACAAAACACAAATAAGTACTCAAATAAAAGAAACAACGAGCTACAAAAAGCTTTATTGTATGAACCCCTTAACTGTACAATGAAAGTATTATTTGTGTTTGTAACATTTGTCATCTCAACATATATAAAGAATTAAAAAAAATCAATTCCACTGTAACATATGAGCAAGAGAAAAGTTCAAGAGAAATAAAAGAAAAATATAAAGTAGATAACCTTGTCAGCTTGGAGAGAGCGAGATACAACCATGAGATTAGAGACTTCGCAATGGCTTTTTTTGAATATAAAAATTAAATTTGTATGGACGAGAAAAGAAAAAAAAGAACATAATAAAATTCCAGCAATATGGATGTACAATTCAGAAATGTCATTGTTTTCATTCTTGGTTATAAATAAAGTATTAAAAAAAAAAGATACTTCACAATGGGAATGGAGTCTATGGGACCGATTTATTAATGGTCTGCGGATCATGTCTGACAGACATAGCTGAATGCCGACTGCATACGCTGTTGACATTTTACATTGCACAAGCAGTTCTTGTGAACTGCTTGTGCAATGCCGCCCCCTGCATATTTGTGGTCAATCGGCCGCTAGCAGGGGGTGTCAATCAGCCCGATCGTATAGGATTGGGTGGATTGATGTCTGCAGCCTCAGAGCAGGCGGACTAGTTAAGGAGCAGCGGTCTTAAGACCGCTGCTTCTTAACTGCTGTTTTCGGCAATCTTTAAGGCTCGTGCGGAAACATGGGGATCAGAGGCCATTTGGCCCTTGATAATTCGGCCCCTATGAATCTTCATGATTGATTAGGGTTTACGTGAGAATGAGAAACCATGACCACACCTTTAGTACACCCGAGGCTAACCCCTTGGGTGCGAAGTTTATGAGACGGTTCTCGTTCTATCCAGCAAAACTACTTTACCTTAAAAATACAGATGTGAATAGTCATACGTGTAATTAGTGCTTTTCCATATTGCTAGTGTCACAAGATATGTTATGGCACACTTAACACAACTTTATATATTAATGGCACAACTCCCCCTCTATGAATTTTGAACGTGATCTAACCTTAACAAAGCTCTTCATTAAAGGGATATTAAAGCTAACATTTTTCTTTCGTGATTCAGATATAACATGCAATTTGTAACAACTTTCCAATTTACTTCTATTACCAATTTTCTTTTTCTCTTGGTATCTTTTGTTGAAAAGCAGGGACTTATGCTTAGGAGCGTGCTCATTTCTGGAGCACTATATGGTAGCAGTTTTGCATAAATGTCATTCATTTGCAAGAGCACTATATGGCACCACCCACCTAGGTGTCTCTTCAACACAGAATATCATGGGAAAAAAGCAAATTTGATAATAGAAGTACATTGGAAACTTTTTTTAAAATATTATGCTCTGTTTGAATTAAAAAAAGAAAATGTTTGGCGCGTAATAGGCATCCATGAATGTAGCCCACTGACTAATGTTGTTTATTAAACCCTTTCAGTGCTAACGACGGCTCTGAGCCATCACAGAGTTTCCCACTCTGGTGCTAACGACGGCTCAGAGAAGTCGCTAGCACTCTCCCACCTTGAGGGAGATCTGGGGGCTCCCACCCGCTCCTACCCCGGCGATCGCCCTGCATAGTGACAGGCATCCCCGGGGCTTCATGTTTTGCACAGTGACGTCACCGCGCAACTTTATTAAAAATGTACAATACAAAGTATAGGGAAAGGGGGCATGCTGCTTAGACGCCTGTATCTCAGGCATGTAAGTAGCTACAGACCCCCAAGATCCACCGCGGGAAAGGTAATCGCCTAACCTTTCCAACGGTGTAAGTCTTGTGGATCATGAAAAACTTAAATCACCTTAGCACCCAGGTGGAAAAGTGCTTAGCACTCAAAGGGTATAATAAATAATAATCTCATAACACATTTGGAACACATTGTTAAAACATGAGACCCGACCATTGGTTGGTGTAATAGATTTCACATTCCAATTTTTTTTTAACATTGTTCATTAGCAACTTATGTTGCTAAGTATTCATTATATTCTACTAAACCTAAAGGTCGACTGGACCAATTGAAAATAATTTTGGAACTTGTGATACTGATATGAACAATTTCAGGGTTAGCGGACCATTAAATGAATAAGTGCATAAAAAAAGGCAACAAATGAGAAGTAATTTTTTTTCTGACACATTTCAAAATTTCCTTATATTCCCCATCATGTGACAGCTATAAGCCAATCACAGACTCATATATGTATACACTGTGGACTCCTGCACACGCTCAGTAGAAGCTGGTGCATCAGAAAGTATTAGTATAAAAACAATGTGCACAATTTTATAATGGAATTAGGAAGAATTTTGCAGGCTCAATCTGAATCATGAAAGATTAACTTTGACTTCAATGTCCTTTTAATGTGTTTGCCCCACACTGTATATAAATGTTTTATTTAGATTTTTATTGCCCCTATTGTAGTATGCCTTTAAGCCTCCTCATTTGCTACTTATGTACTTCCCTTAAAGGTACATTAAAGCCATAACACATAACAGCACTGCACTGCAAAATAAATAATTTAATATTATCGATTTGTTAACAGAATTTACACATTTTTGCAAATTAAGAGAAATTAAGGTATAACTTTCTTGAAAAGTCTGGATGAATTAATGTTCTTTTCCTCCTTTGCTGTGACCAATTAGGAACAAACATCAATGTGCCAGTGCTCCAAGCGAACAAATCACTGTGTAGAATGTTGCAGTTTTAGGTAAATTTCATCACCATATTTAGGTATGATGGAGAAACACATTTCAGAGGAATTTTATAGCAAAAGCAGGCAGAAAGAAAAATAATGAATGCATATTGTGATGCTGTTTTTTTCCCTTAAATAAACATTTTACATTTTAAATGTAGCGTATAATGTCCCTTTAATACAATATAACCAACGCACACTTTTTTATTTTTGCTAAAAGTGCATTTTGTTTTAAAGGATATTAGTGATTCATAAAATTAAAGACATATATTCCTTGTCCATTTAAATTATTCCCAAGATACACAAATAGATTCAGTTGGAATGGAAGCGTAATTATTTCTTACTAATTGTAAAGCAGCATTTACAAGTATAACAATGAGTGCTCTTCAATCCTGCTGCCAAGGAAATCAAAATAAAATGCTAGCCGAGAAACGCGTTGCTGAGTTTGTTTTTAAGTAATTTCACAGCCTTTGTTGATATATGCTGTGGTTATACTTGTATATGCTTTTATGTATTTTAATAAACCATTTTCACAAGTATCATTTTTTCCTTGATATTGTTGTAACAGTTGTCGGAGTGAGACAGCTGGGTGCTCAGAACAATCAGCCTGAATACTATTTGTTTTAGTGCTGAAATCCATGTGAGTATTGTTGAAAGTGTTCAACTTGGTTTAACATCTCACATGTCATATACTATGATACCCCTTGTTTCCTTATTTTGTAAAAGATTACCTATGGTGAACCTGTGGGAACTGCCTGGGCGTCTTTGGATCTTATCTGGGGAGTTTCCATCCCCTTGATATTTGGAGTTAAACATTTTTTTGTTATCTATCTGGATTTCAATTTCCTTTTTTTATTGAGCATATCCTGATTATTAGGTATATGCAACTGTAGTTATGCTTATAATGCTCTCACTCAAATCCCTTGAAAATAACATACACAAATATCTCTGGTTTTGGCGCACAGCAGGTTAACTGCACACCTGTCAACTATCAGCATCACTACACACTATTAAAAGGGATTAATAAACATACAAGCCCATCATCCTGTTATGTAATTGTTAAACCCCTGAAACTGCTAATTTGTTTATTGCTAATCCTGTGAAGCTGATTTTTTTTTTTATATGAAATTGCGAGATTAACAACACGGATAATTATTTTTTGATGTTTTTGGGAGGTAACAATTTTGAACTTGTGTGGTATTAATGACAGAAACACAAAACACACTGACAATACTGTCTAAAGTTCAGAAATCTGTATCTAACGGAAACAAAAACAAAACACAATACTGTGATCAGCTCATAGTTTACTGTGTGTTTTTGATAAACAGACTCACATTGTATATAAATTAAAACAAAAAGTATTTTAAATTATACTAATTTTTTTGGAATATTTTCTTTGACCAACAGAATTTGGTTGGCTAATTCTTATAATCAAATCCCCTGTTCAAACGCAACCTCTTGAAAACAATTATCTGAAGCAAACTAACTAGAATCATTATTTGCAAACGGATAATTTTAGGATTGCATTAATTTCAGCTTAGTAAAATGACTCTGTCCAGCTTAGACTGCTTGAAGCTTAATATGAATCTATAGAGAATATGCATAAGGAACAGCGCCGGAAACATTAGTTAAGTCCATTCTCAACTGAGAAGCTCTATCTCATAATTAATACACTTCTGCCTAATAACACCATTTGTTAATATACCCAGAGGAAATTAGCAGTGTCCGGATGATCTTGATCACTTTACTGCTGTTTTGCAAGGTCAAACAACTCTATTCTGAGGCGAAAAAACGGCAAATTCTGTGTTATTATATAAATGAGTTTAACATGATGAGAGACTGGTTACATCAATACAAATACAGAAGTAAATCTGTCTGCTTTATCCTTAGCTGTTTCTTTTTTATTTTGTTGTGTAGGGACACCCTAATCTTCATTGGAACCATTATAAAATGAGTTTCTAACACAGAGGTATGTACTTTTTATATTCTCATAGGATATGATACTCATACAACCAGGTCATATATTAACACAATAAAGGGGCTGTAAACACCTTGTATTTGTCAGGCTATGAGCAACAGAAAGTAGTCTCCCTATTTCCTGGCCGCTAGTTGGCGGCAGGTGGAGAGACACTCAGGTATCCAAATAACACTGACAGGCTATTTAAATAGTAGTCTAGACTTGGACCCCGGAACAGTACAAAAGGGTATCCAAAGGAGTAGTCAGACAGGCAAAGGTCAATATCCAGAGCTGGCAGAATAAAATCAGAATCAGTAGGCAAAAGGCATAAACAGGTCACAAGAAAAGGGTCAAAATCCAGATCTGGCAGACGAAGTACAAAAACAGCAGGCAAGCAGATAATCAGGAAAACAGACAATAAGTTATACACTGGAGTATTAAACTACTACCCAGAGACTAGCTCAACAAACCGGCAAAGAAAACAGGAAAGGGCGGTTCTAGAAAGAACAAAAAAAACAAGAAAAACTAGGTAGCAGATAAAGATCACAAGCGGCACAACAGCAATCAAATGGCCCAGCAAGCTGAAGACTCCAGGCATGACAGTATTTAAGCAGAAAACCTAAGAACAGCGGAGCTCAGGTAAGATGCACAAAATATATATTTATTAAACATGGATAAAAAAAGCAAACATTAAATCACACTTGCAAGTGCGAAGGATGGCTTGACGCGTTTTGGAAGCCTAATGTTCTATTACACACCTGCATTATTTTAAAGGTGTTCAGCTAATCTGATTGGTGAAGAGATAAACACAGGAGAGTTCAGGGGCCGGACAAACTTAACCTATTTAGAACCAAAACCCTCTTCACTATATAGGGAGTTAAGTACAACTAGGCTGTAAAATAGATAAACATATATAGTAAATTTACTTTCTACACAATGTTCTCAATAGTTTGATAAGGTATATTACTAAAAATTCTATATAAAACCATGTTGGAGATCCATATATTTAGTAATGGGTAATATTGGTATTATAATCAAAAATAACCCAAAATTCCTTACTTTGCTCTACAGGCTAATATTGGACATATATATATAAGTATAACCCATTTATACTAGGTAGATATAAGTATATATATATCACCTATTTATGAGTTTACAGATTATTTCCATACATTCATGATGTCAGTCTCTGTATTGAAGCCAAGTGGCAACCTATTCTGTAAGGTAACATTCCAAAAAGCTTCTTTTCTAGACAAAAGGACATCAATATTGCCATCCCTATATGGTACCCTAATTTTGTCGATTACAAGCCACTTCAATGATACAACTTGACAATCATGTTTGTCTATAAAGTGTGTTGCTAAAGCTGAGCAATGTGTAGATGTTAATATATATCATTCAAGTGCTCTCTAATTCGAACACGCACCTCCCTGGTGGTCATACTAATATACTGCATCCTACAGTCTATGCAGTTTATCAAATAAACTACATAGTGTGTTCCTGCAGTTGGTACAGCTGGAAAAGTCATACACTTTGTGTGTGACCTGTGACTGAAATTGCTTTGACACCAAAGCGTGTCCACAGGCTTTACAATTGGTTAAGCCACACTTATAGTGACCTTTGCATTTTAACCAAGTGCCTGAATTCGTACCTTTGGCATTTACCATACTTGGTGATAGGTAATTGCCCAATGTACCATTATGTTTGGGTACAGAGCAGCAGCCCTTTTTAACCAGGTCATGGAGATCATTGTCTCCTCTTAGAATAGGTAAATGTTTCTTGATTACATTGACAATCTGTCCATATTGTCGACTAAAAGCAGTAATGAAAATTAGACTGTCTCTGTTATGTCTACGTCTCGGTGCCCTAGAGTCAGTTAAAAGGTCACTCCTTTCCAGGAGTTTAACCTCATTGATAACCCTATCTATTATTTCTTGCCTATAGCCTCGAGCTATGAACCTATCTTTAAGTCTTATACTCTCTTTTTCAAAGACAAGATTATCAGAACAATTCCCCTTCAGTCTGATATATTCTCCTTTTATAAGGCCAAAACCTGCGTGTTTGGGATGGGCACTTCTTGCATGGAGAATGGTATTGGCCTGGAGTGGCTTATGAAATAGTTTAGTTTCTATGTTTTTACACATATCATTACCCTTCAGTATTTAAAACATCTTTCTGTAATTGTCCATACATTAGATTAGCATATCAGCAGAATCCGAACTATATTAGAACAGATTAACACTTTGTATGCTGCAACTGTTTTCCAGCTGTAAAACCCCACCCACTACTTTCCTTATTTGAAGGAGCCAATCAGGGCTTAACTCTGGAGACGACAGGGCTTGTCACAGCCACTGCGTTAACAACATCACCATTGCTTGTGAGGCCTTCCATGTGCTCTTTCAGTACTGGAGAATGCGTAATTTCCAGACTTAAATTACAGGAAAGGGGGGCAAAATAAACCATTAAAGTATATTATTTTTTTACTGTGTAATTAAGCATTTTATATTAGAATTTCAAGGTGTTTACTGTCCCTTTAATTAATAATATGTACTGCAGAGGAGACAAAGAGGAAATAGAGGAAAAAGTGACAAGGGAGGGGGATAGAAGCTGTCTGAGAGGAAACGAGCAGATCTCCCAACTTGTTACAAACCTGCAAGATTTGAGACTATTGGGAGGTACTGTAGGTACACTATATTTCAAAAAGTATGTGGACACCTGACCATCACATCTATATGAGCTTGTTGAACATCCAAATAAAAAAACATGGGCATTAATATGGAGTTGCCCTCCCCATTGCAGCCATAACAGAAGCAACTCTTCTGGGAAGATATTCCACAAGATTTTAGAGTGTGTCTGTGCACCCAATTGTCTTAAATGTCTTTGTATCCTGCAGCATTAAGATGAGCCTTCACTGTAACTATGGAGCCTAGCTCAAGCCTTAAAAACCCGGAAAAGCCCAAGATCATTATTCCTCTTCCACCAAACTTTACAAAAGGCACTATGCATTCTGGTAGGTAGTGTTCTCTATACCTAGATTCTTCCATCAGACTTCCAGATAGAGAAGCGCGATCCCATCCAATCACTCCAAAGAACAAGTTTCCTTTGCTCTCGAATCCAGTGGTCGTGTGCTTACACTTCTCCAGCTGGCACTTGGGATTGCACATGATGATGTGAGGCTTGTGAACCACTGCTAGGCCATGGAAACCCATTTCATGAAGTTCCAGACGAACAGTTCATGTCTTGCTGTTGCTTCCAGAAGCAGTTTGGAACTCTGTACTAAGTAATGCAACAGATGATAGGTTATCTTTATGCTCTATGTGCTTCATCACTCAATGGCCCCGCTCTTTATGTTTTTTTGGGCTATCCCTTTTAATGGCTGGGCTGTCGATTCTCTGAAATGCTTCCACTTCATGATAACAGAATTTACAGTTGACCGGGGCAGAAATTTCACAAACTATCAATGCCACTTTTACAGTCACTGAGCTCTTCAGTAGAGCATGTAATTTGCAAACAAAATTAGAGCCTGTAATTTGTCCACTATACTGTCCCTTTAGATCATTTTATTTTTGCATTAGAATGTCCCTTTAAACATTTAGAACCTGTAACTGCCGTGCCACAGAGCATGCATGGGTTAATCAGGTGCAAGAAAAGACAGAACTTATGGCAACTTTTCTCAAACATTTTTGCAAACATAAATGTGTTTCAAAATGCTCCTAGCCAAATTAAATCCACTATTTTATGTCCCTTAAAGTGAAAGTCAACCCTAGCAAATAGCGTGAGTGAAATCCGGCTTCCATGGGCGCCAAGCTGGATTTACCGCACGGCTATTGGCTAATAGGTGAAAACGTCACCTCTTAGCAAATCAGAGTTCTGCCTTTGCTGCCTATTATGACCATTCTTTTGAATGGTCTCTATCTATTGTCCTTTACTTTTGTTTTTAGTGCACTGTATTTTTGAATAAATCTTTTTTGGTCCTTTCAATCACCGTGCTGTGCATGGACTTTGTTACACAGTTAGCCGGATCTATTTTAGGATTACATATGTTATTGTTGCTGTGACGTCTGGGACAGAGACGCACTTCCGAGCTCCTGTGTACTGCCGGATGGGATGTCAGACAGTGTGCACATGCCGAAGAAACGCTGAAGCAACGCAGAAGAGGTCGTTACAACACGAAGGGGGTAAGCACCGCTTGCATTACGTTGGTTCAGCTGTGGCCTGCCTTAGCAGCTCAGAGTGGCGATCGCTTGAAACAAATAAAGGAGCCTTTTGCATGAAGTATCTTGTACTTCATGAATGAAAGTCCCCTTTATTTGTTTCAATGGTCAATCCTAGCGTTTGTGAAATGCTATGATTGACTTTCACTTTAAATTCATGCTGCTCTTATTCTTTCTGTGCAACTTGTACACACTGCAAAGTTCAGCTTTACAGAGCATTTATCTTCCATTATTAATTGGGAGAGCAAGACAGTATATTTATTCTTGAATATAGAGCTATTCAGACTTTATACACATACAACACTTTAAAAGATTTTTGCTGTATATTACTACCTTAAACCACTGCAAATTGATCATTCATTCAGCTGACTGTCCCACTTCAATTTATAATGAATTCATCCTTTATTATTTGCTGCTGCCATCTTGCAGTTGCCTCACAGACTTCCAGTAAACTCAAAGACCAAACTCAAACGTCTGACATACAAGGCCTTGCAGTGCACCGATATGGGTTTTATGCTTCCTCCAAAGAGCTGCGTATATCAAATGGGAGTGGGACTGGTTGATTGTAAATAGTGGCTTGAATTTTTAATAAAGATTTTGCCATAAGTTTGCAATATCGCTTGATTTTGAATAAGGACCTATATCTCTTCTCTATCTACTACCCCAAGTCTCTCACAATGATACAGGCCTAACCATTAGAATCCATTACACATATTGACAAACCAAACCACTAGCTGTCTTCTCTCAGAGAGTAAAAACAGTTTTTTTTAGATATCTGGCTTATATAATATAAAAAGCAAAAAACTATGGACTTTCCACACAAATAAAGTATCTGTGTGTCTGTCTATCTGTATTGTCTATCCATCTATCTATCTATATCTATCTCTCTCAAAATTATTTAATTGGTGAAAAAAAAACCTTTACAACATCTAATCAAATCAAGAACCAGGAGGTAAGGGTATCATTGTCAAAGTCTACAATGATAGTTGCAAAACGTCACTTAATAGCACAGATAGACAATGACCCAAACCATATTACGAAAGCAACCAATGAGCGTTTCAAGGCAAATAAGTAGAATATTTTCAATGGCCGAGTCATTCACCTGACCTCAACCCAACTGAACATGCATTTCACTTGCCAAAGACAAATATGAAGCCACAAACAATTAGCAATTTAAGACATTAAAGGCATGGCAAAGCATCACTTGGGTAGAAACCCCTAATTGTGGTAATGCCCATGGGTTCCAGCCATCAAGCAGTCACGCACAACAAAGGATTTTCAAGTATTAAGAATGTCATTTTGTTTTATTTATTTAAAGGGAGAGTAAACATAGAAAATAATGTTATATCATTCTGCACATAGTGCAGAATTATATAACATTATATTAGTGCTAGCTTTATAGAACCTAATATTGCCGGTGAACCTTTATTAAAAAAGACTGTTTTCCAGACCCGCTCTCTGTGCTCTTCTGAGTGGGTCTGTTTTTATCACAGAGTGCATCTGGCCAGCTGTCTAGTCACAGCCCGGCCCGACCGCGCCATTACACTCAGTGCAGCTCGCTCCCGCTGTCAGACAGCGGTTTAGGGGTTAATAGCTTTATTTAGTGATTTAGTTAGTGTCAGCGATGTCGGGGAACTGCGGTT
>CAJPDP010052097.1:0-11885 GCA_905336975.1 Bombina variegata variegata
TAAATTGCGCTCAAGCAATCACGTTTACTTTCAACTTGTAATTGTAATTGCCTGAGGAAACAGCTTTTCCAGTTAAGAAACAGGTTGCGGTTTTGATTTTAATAGGAGGTTGACAAATTGTTCTCTCTGATTTTTAATATGTTGTTCCTTCTATTTTGAGCCAGTATCTGGAGCTGCTATGGGTAATCCCAATCTGTGCTGCCCTACTTGTTGTGAGTATATCTGTTCACATTTACCTCAGAACATTTGTGCTATATGTAACTGTGTTTCACCGGGAGGCGCTTTCTATTTGTTTTGTTTCAGAGTAGAAGATGAAGTGAATTTTTTTTGAGAAGAGTTGCAATGGTGGAACACCTCTGGATATCTATTAATAGACATGAGTGGTCATGTAATTTTCTGGCATTTGTGACAGTCTTTTTGTGGTTGTCCTCCAACCTGTCTAACAGTACCTTTAGTATATAATTCTTGGGTAAAGTCCCATGAGTTTCATTATTATTTATATTATTTATATTATTATTTATATTATTATTTATATGCTGATGACACCCAAATCTACCTCTCTGCATTCCTTGCTAACTTGTGTCACAAACTGCCTTTTTACTATTTTATTCTGGATGTCCTCTCACTACCTTAAGCTAAATCTCTCTAAATCTGAGCTCCTCCCCCCCCCCCCTTTTTCCAAAATCTCACCCCTGCCCCAACTTTCTATAACTATCTATAATAATTCACCACTTCAAAACACAATTAAGATTTGAATCTACTCTTTTATCATGGGAACTCCGTTACAATCCATAATGAATGCCTCTGCCAGGCTGATCTTCCTTGCACGTTGCTCCTCATCTGCGGCATATGTCTGCTAATCCCTTCACTGGCTTCCTCTAGCCTACACTATAAAACACAAAATCCCGGATCTAACATTTAAGGCCTTCAATAACACTGTTCCCTATATATATCTGACCTTGTATACACATACTCTCCCTCCTGTCTCCTTCACTAATGACCAACTTCTCTCCTCCTCTTTGATATCTATTCACATTCCCATCTAAAGTATTTCTCCAGAATGGCCCCTATCTTGTGTAACTTTCTGCCTCCTTCCACAAGACTGTCCTCTAGGTTTCAAAGTTTCAAGCCCTCCTTAAAGGCTATACTGTTCAGTGATGCACACAATGTATGGTAACCTTTTCATACCTCAGTTCCTTGTCTCTTTTTGTCATCCCCTGAACTTGTAAGCCTACAAGCTCAGCTGTCCTGTCGATCATCTACATGAAAGGTAATCTACAGCAGTGCAACTCTTGGCAGGACCCTCTACCCATTGGCTTCTTATAAATGCTACCTTTGCATATTATACCTATGTTTATAGATCTGCTGAATCAGTTGTCGCTTTACAAATAGATGATAATTATAAAATCACTTTGCTGACCTTTATCCTCCAACTAAAAAAAGCATTTTTTTTCAAAATATGTCAGGTATGGATTTGCCAATGGCAGGGTAGAGAAACCCATTACTACTGTCCAAATTGCCTCTTTAATCCAGGACTATGCATACCAACCTTTGTTTGTGTTTATCACACTATGCAGAATTCTAGTGTGGTAACAGTGCAACTACATTTGATTCTTCTGGAAGAAGAGCAGCCGCAGCACTCTGCGTGTTTCCAGACAACCCGAAAGTCAATCCCCTTGGGGGGTATGCAAAAAATGCTTTCATCACTCGGAGTGCCATAGCCAAAGCAGTGGATAGAGCAGCGAAAGTAGTGACAAGGAAAACGAAAAGCAGGCACTACTCCAAAGCCCAAAAATGTTTAAAATCCAAAAAATCCTTTATTGACACGGCAGGACAGGTAAATAGACAGTCTGACGCACGTTGGCGTCAGACTGTCTATTTACCTGTCCTGCCATGTCTGTTTGCTATTTTTACATGTGCCTCAATAAAGGATTTTTTGGATTTTAAACATTTATGGGCTTTGGAGTAATGCCTGCTTTCCGTTTTCCTTGTCACTAAATTTGATTCTTTCCTGATTTAGAACATATTTCTGATCACGATTAATTTATCCCACTCATTCTAGAGGCAGTGATAACCTGGGAATAATATAGTGCATCTTTTGGATCATTTATGTACAGTGCTTACTCTAATTTCAGCTGAATCTGAATGATATGGTTCAGCAGTCTCTGGATCATGTTTATTTTAGATACAATGCTGATACTCATTCCAAATCCTAAGAATATTTCCAAATCTGTGAATGACACAGTACAGCTGTATATGGATCAGGTTTTCTCAGATATAGAGCTGCCATTCATTCCACAGAATATCTGCAAATCCCTGAATAACATGGTACAGTTGAATACATCAAAAGCGTGTCCCAGTTACAATGCTGGCAGTCATTCATATAACATTTGTAAAAAAAATTAATTGCATGGTGGAGCTTAATCTGTATCATTCTTTTTCCAGATACAATAGTGCCACTCATTTTATAAAACATTTGAAATTTTGAGAATGAGAAGATGTGGCTGAATCTGGAACACGCTTATTCCAGGTGTAATGCTGCAACTTTTTGCAAATCTGAATATAATACAGTGCATTTTAATAAGGACGGTGCATATCCCAAATACTATGATGACACTCATTTCACAGAATATTTTCAAATCTGGTGCCATGGTACAGCTGCATATGGATCATGCTTGTTCCAGGTATAATGGCGGCACCCATTCCTCAGAATATTGTCAAATCTTGATGTGATGGAGAGAGATGCCTAGTTTTTAGAAATATACACACTGCCTGTCACTATTGTCAATATTACATAGTAAGGCTTTTGTTTAAACAGTATATTGCCGATTTCATGCACGGATCTGATTGGTTAGTAAGTACGCTCTGTGTTCTGCACATGCGCATGTAGTTTGGAACAAACTGCCAAAAGTAATTATGTAACCCATCTACGGCTTTAAAATGTTGTTTTGATGTTGTTAAATTTACTCATTTTAGTAATGAATAATGACAGTGCGGATATTTATTATAAAATATATGTTTTGTTTTCTCTTTTTTTTCTTGAAAAACACAATGCAGTATTCTTTAGTTTGTATTTATTTTTAAAAGGTAATTTAGAACAATTATAGAACCACAAATGTTTTAACTTCAGAATTTAGAAGAAAACATACAGTCAGTATTATCTACTACAATCTAAATAAACGTATATGTTTTCTATTGCATTTTTGTACTTAATTTTTGTCATTGCATGCTCAGAAAATAACAGTATATTTTGAATTTGACACTTCTGCTGAAAATTAAATAAATATTCTCTGCTTATTCCCCACTGAAACATGATTTTTAAACAACAACCAAAAGTTCAAAACCAGCTCATCACCTTTATTTATTCATTTATTTAATCAATTTTTTAATTAATAAATAAATAAAATATTGATTAGTTAAAGGGACACTCAAATCAAGATAAACTTTTATGATTCAGATAGAGCATGCAGTTTTAAAACACTTTGCAATTTACTTCCATTATTACATTTTGCAGATTCTATATATAAATACACTTTCTGGCGAACAAGATCCTACTGAGCATGTGCACAAGCTCACAGGGTATACGTATACTAGTCTGTGATTGGCTGATGTCTGTCACATGATACATGGGGCCAGAAAATGGGAGAAAAAATAAATTTGTCAGAAAACAATCTGCTTATTTGAAATTCAGATTAGGTGTTAAATCATTGTCTTTTTATTATGCACTTGTTAATTATGTAATTCTACTGCATTGAGTGGTCCAATACCAAAAATTATTCTTCTCTAATATGATTCAATGATAACATTTAAGGTAATAGAATCATTTGTAGGGGAGGGTCACAGACAGGGAAGACCTTTTAGGTTATTTTGCTGCATGAGGTTGCAGAATACTTGGGTTAATACAGCAGTGGGAATACTTGAAGCAGCATTTTGTCAACAATCAAGATATTCATTAGTTTAGGGACAAATGCATAAGACAGTCCTATTGTTGATGGCAAATGGTTTTGTTGTGCTGATAAGTTGGAAGATTCTTGAAGTGGGCAAGATTGTCTAAAGCTCTCTGTTTAGATGAGAAAAATAGCCAACAGTGTTATAAGGTCCTTTACAGTGTGCTCTAAAGGCAAATTATACCTCAATAGATGTGTATTTCTCTAAGGTGTGTAAGAAGCACTTAAATTACAGTATAGCACTTTATAAAATTAGGTTAAAATTTTATTGAAATTATAAAGTAAAAATTGTAATTAAAGTAAGCATTAAGAATCTTATTAAAAATATGCTTTAAAATTTATTTTTAAAGTAAGCAACAATTCTTATATAAAGTGCACGGTAAGTATTTAATGTACACAGTTAAAATTGTAGTTAATGTGCAATGTAATTTAAAAATTTAAAAATACAAATTTATCGTACTAAAAAGTAAAAAATTCAAAGCGTACTTTATTTCTCTATTGTAAAACGTGTCTTGTAGCCTTGGCGAGTAGGCTGAACATCGACGTTCATTTTGATGTGTCTGAAATTTTCTTACAGATATTTTCATAAGTCTATAAATCTTACATAACCACAGTTAAAAATTACACTTAAAATACAACATTCCACTATTACAATGATAGAAAAAAAAAATATGCAAAACAGAATACAAATGCAAAGTAATTTATGAAAAAAGTATAGTTTGGTTTGTATGTGCTTCAAAAATGTCATTATGTCACATTCTCCCACCCGTGCAAGATTCTTAATTTCATTGAGCTGTATTACTTTATACGGGAGGCACCTTACCACTTGCTGGGTCCAGGCCTTTTTTTAGAGAATTGAGTGAGGGCTACCCATGCAAGGGTCGGTGTGATATTTCACTCTATGCCGTAGAATTTTAGATGATCGGGCTTAAGATGCCCTCATCCAAGGTAATCATGAAAACCTGGCCTGTTGGGAAGGCCTGAGAACAGGTTTGAAAACAAGTGATCTAGACATTAGTGTGTATAACAAACTCCTTATCATTGATGTCAGTGTGTACTTTAACCTTGCAATACATGTTGCATACTGTATGCTCAACCATCTAATCCTGCACCTTTAATATTCACTGTGCAAGCATATGCCTTAATCTGTTCTTTAGGACACAGCATGCTGGGTATTGTAGTTTCCCAGAAGTGACCTTATAGGATGCAATAGGCCCCCTGCCACAATCTCATCCAAATTTAACTGGCCTGTTGCAGAGAAGTAATGATAAGCAGTAAACTAGTAGCCAAAAGGCAGCATGCGAGCAAAATATGTTTGTGTACCATCTTGGAATATATTTGTACCATAAATTCTCCCCACCCCTGCTCTAAAGTATTTAATGACTTAAGGTGAGATTGGAATACTGTTATCTTACTAGCAATTGTTTAACTATTAAGAAAAATAATAATACGTTGTGATTTTTTGCAAGATCATAATTCACACCATTGTAGAATAGTGAATTACTTATTTTCCCTTGTCGCAAGTTTAGATTTTGCACTTGAGAATACCAAATTACATAAATGGTCAGTTTGTTTTGTGCTTCTACTTTTGTGTTTCTATGTTTATGTAATATTTGACATTGATTTTAAAAATGTAAATTATTATTATTTTATTGGTGACAGATGGTTAAAGTGTTGATACCAGTCTTTAGGAAACATTTTGGGCAAGATTACATATGCTGTTTTGCTATCACATATACTGCGCCCGCAATTTTTACTTCCATAAGCTAACATGGGATTGCGTTGCAAATAGGTATCACATATTCAGCGCAAGGACTTACGCCTCGCCACACATAGTGTAAGGACAAGAACTTCAATAAGACTTGGGTGACAGAAGCACTGTGTGATAGTGATTCTGGGGTTTAGTTAAGTGTAAGTGTTTCAGGATCTTCAACTGCGGAACTTAGTACATGTATCACTCAGCACGAAATTAACATATATGGATGATAATCTCAGAGGCTCAGAGTGAGTTATTAGAAATATGAATCTAGAGTGATATAAGTAGAAACCTGTATACCGTCTCTTTAAGTAGTAAGCTGTTAAGGAGAACATGTAGCCAATGAATATGTCATATGGGATCCGATAAGTATGGTACAACTTGTGTCAGCAAGTGTTGGATAGGTCGTATTGCTCCCACAGCCGATAGAGATGTGTGAAGGATCAGCGTGAGCTGCGACTTGCTGTACAGCTGAGAGCGGTGAGTGACAGATATGCTCTGTTACAAACAACGAGAGAGTTGTGCGGAGGATCAGCGTGAGCTGCGTCTGCTGAACAGCTGAGAGCGGTTAGTGGCAGCTGTGCTGCGGTGAGCAGTGATGGCTGGGTGACGTCACCAGAGGCTCGGTAATGTTATCCAAATGAACGGCACATAAACGAATCCAAGTTCTTGAAGATGTAGATTATTCCTTTGCTGGAAGTATTCAGTAAAGCTTAGGATGATTATAGTGAAGAACGGTTAGGCTGTCGAGTGGTTGAGAGAACAATCCCAAAACAGAGAAGAGTCGCCTCGTAGTTGTTTGACGGATTGGATTCAGTCTTGTGAGGTCTTAAGTAGGTAGAGGTACTAAACAAAAGTACTAGTGGATTTAGGCAAGGATAGATTCACAGGGATGTGAACCACAGCTTAGGAAAAATCTCAATAACTAAGCACCTGTCTGACGTCAGAGCCCAGGTTAAATAGAGTAGGAGGTTGGACACAATTGTAAAGGTGGTATTGTAGGGTGGAACAGTCTGAAACAGTATGGTGGATTAGTGGTTCCTGACAGAACTCCCCCTTCAAGCAAGCCGTCCCATGGCTTGCAACCAAGGACGATGGGGATTCCTCCTATGAAACTGCAAAACAAGTCTTGGAGCATTCACATGGGTTAAGGTTTCCCATGTATCTTCGTCTGGGGAGAATCCCTTCCAACGGACGAGGTATTGTAACTCACCATTGTATATACGTGAGTCCAGCAACTCCTTCACCTCATATCCCTCAGAATCCAAACCTTGGGGTTTTGGAGGTAATACCTGAGTGTCACAGGTTTTAGCAGGTTTCAGTAAGGAGACATGGAAACTGGGATGTATAGCCAAAGATGGGGGAATTTGAAGGGTGACAGTATTCTGGTTAATTATGTGTGAGATCTGGAAAGGCCCTATGAATAAACTTGCTAACTTCTTACTAGGTATGTGTAGCTTCAAGTTTTTGGTAGACAGCCAGACCCAGTCACCAATAGAATACTGAGGAGGAGACCTTCTTTTGAGGTCGTAATACTTCTTCTGAACGCCTTGGGCGGTTTGTAGGTTTTCGCGGAGGAGCTGCCAATTCTCCGTTAACCGATCAACGAGGTTGTCAACGTTAGGATTAAGAGAGGTCTCACTTGTATTCAAAGTCATCTTGGGATGGTATGCATAATTTGCGAGGAAAGGTGACATCTTTGTGGATGAGTTGAGGGTGTTGTTATAAGCGAATTTGGCCATAGATAGGAATTTCTTCCAATTGCTTTGGGGGTAAGCACAGTAGCATCTTAAATACTGCTCAAGCCACTGGTTTAGGCGTTCCATTTGACCATTGGTATGTGGGTGGTATGCGGTGGTATAGCGATGATTAATCTGTAGTTTCTGGCAGAAATTCTTCCAAAACCGAGAGGTAAACTGAGTCCCTCTGTCAGTGGTGAGTATGGTTGGGATACCATGGTACTTCACAACATGATCTATAAACAGCTGAGCTGTTTCTGCGGAGAATGGGAGTTTTTGATGGGGTATAAAATGGGCCATTTTAGTAAACAGATCTACAACTACCAGAATCGTATTCATCCCGGAGGAGGTAGGTAGTTCAACTATAAAATCCAAACCTTAGTGGGTCCATGGTCTTTCTGGAATCCGTATGGACATTAACAACACGTATGGGGGTTGTTTTTCAGACTTTGAGGTAATACATCTGGTACAGCTTTGTATGTAATCTCGAATCTCAGCGGCCATATTCAGCCACCAATAAGCCCTACTCAACAAGTCCTTTGTTCTTTGAATACCGGGATGTCCGGAAAGAGGTTAGTCATGATGTTCCTTAAGCAACTCCTGTCTTAGGGTTTCGGGCACGTACAGTTTATTCACCATGTAGTAAAGTCCATCAGACCCTTTCTGAAGGTCTTTTGGGAGGTTTTGCTCGGAATGTAGGGCTTTATGGTACTTAGCGGTTAAGGTTGAGGTTAACCCAAGGAACTTGTGTGGAATCATAGCTGTAGGGTTACATTCATAGGCTGGTTTCGGATCTCTTCGAGATAAGGCATCGGCCTTGCCATTCCTTGAAGCAGGTCTGTATACTATCTGGAAATGGAATCTACTGAAATAGAGACTCCACCTTACTTGCCTTGCAGAAAGGGTTTTATTCCTTTGTAAGTATTCCAAGTTCTTATGATCAGTATATACAATAACAGGTAACCGTTTTCCTTCTAGGAGATGCCTCCAATGTTCAAACGATCTTTTGATAGATAATAATTATTTTTCCCCTATAGGATAATTCCTCTCTGGGGGAGTCATCACCTTGGAGTAAAAGGCTACAGGATGTAGAGGATGGGTTAAGCTCTCTCTCTCTGAGATAGAACTGCACCTAATGCGTAATCCGAGGAATCTACTTCAAGGAAGTACTGTAATTCTGGGTTAGGATGATGTAGTATAGGAGCTGATGTGAATGAAGTTTTCAAGTACTCAAATGCTTCAGCAGCCCTTGAATTCCAGAGAAAAGGTGATGTACTGCCAGTAAGGTTTAGTGATGGCTGAGTAACCTTTAATACATTTCCTGTAGTAGTTGCTAAACCCAAGGAACCGTTGTAAATCTTTACGGTTTTGAGGAGTTGGCCAGTCTTTCACTGCTTCAACCTTGTTTTGTTGCATTTGTATTTCTTCAGAGGAGATGGTGTAACCGAGAAAAGAGATCTTCTCTGTGTGGAAAAGGCATTTCTCGGCTTTGGCGTACAGTTGATGAACTTGTAGTCTTGAGAGCACCCAGCTAACATGTCGGATATGGTCTTGTAAGTTTTGAGAATAAATCAAAATGTCGTCTAGGTAGACCACAACGCATATGTCCAAAAGATCCCTGAAAACATCATTGATGTAATTCTGAAAGGTTGCTGGGGCATTACATAAGCCAAACGGTATAACCAAGTACTCATACAGCCCGTATCTAGTTCTAAATGCAGTTAACCACTCATCTCCCTCTCTTATACGTATCAGGTTGTAAGCCCCCCTGAGGTCCAATTTGGTAAATATTTTAGCTTGATGTAACCGCTCAATGAGTTCGGGGATTAACGGAAGCGGGTATCTGTTTTTCACAGTGATTTTATTAAGCTCCCTATAATCAATTATCGGGTGTAATATCTTGTCTTTGTTCTTAACAAAGAGCATTCCTGCTCCTGCAGGTGATACCGAAGGTCTAATGAAACCCTTCTTCAAATTTTCATCTAAGTAGGACTTTAAATGGGCAAGCTCCGGTTGACTTAAAGGGTAGAGGTGGCCATAAGGGATGGCTGCTCCAGGTTTGAGATCTATTGGGCAGTCAAAACTGCGATGAGGGGGCAAATTCTCTGCCTCCCGTTTGCTAAATACTTCTATGTACTGTGTATACACCGTAGGAATGGAAGATATTTCCTTGGTTAGATGTAGAGTATGAGGGGTGTTATAACAAGTTTTATGACAGTATGGTGAGTCTAGAGTGAGCTTTAAAGTTTTCCAGACTATGGAGGGTTCATGTAAGCAGATCCACAGGATACCTAAGACTATAGGGAAAAGTGGGGAAGGAAGAACATCAAAACAAATGTATTCATGATGATTGTCCTGAGTAGTAACTAATAAGGGGATTGTGTGGTGAGTTATAGGACCACTAGATATGTAAGTGCCATCTACTACACGAATAGATACAGGGGAAGTTTTTTTTTTCAAGCGATATTTTATTTGTATTAACAAGCTCTAAATCAATATAATTCCCATGGGCCCCGGTGTCGACAATCGCCTCAGTAGCCAGACACTTACGGTCCCACTGTAAAGAGAGAGAGATGATGCAATAAATGGGTTTATCCTGCATATAAACAGAAGTATTAGTCATGATAAACTTACTTTTCTTATTCTTTTGTAGAAGGGGACACTCTTTTGCAGTATGTGCTGGGTTAGCACAGTAAAGGCATAGGGCATGAGCCTTTCATCTCTGTTTCTCTTCCAAGGATAGAGGACCCCTCATAATTCCTATTTCTATTGGTTCTTGTGTAACCCCTCCAGTGTTCACATGATGTGTGGGTGGGTTAGGTTTCCGATAAGTGACTTCTGTACCATGACGTTCGCTTTTCCTCTCCCTAAGCATTCTATCTATTTGTATGGACAACCTCATCAGGGCTTCTAAGGTATCAGGTAACTCCACTCTAGCTAGCTCATCCTTTACAGCGTCTGAGAGACCTAGCCGGAATTGTTTTTTTAAGGCTACCCTGTTCCATTGGGAATCTGTCGAGAATTGCTTGAACTCGGTGATATACACCTCAACAGATCTGGAGCCCTGTCTCAGAACTCTCATTTTAGTTTCAGCAGTTATCTGCGAGTTAGTATCTAGATATAGCTCATCCATAGCTGCCAGAAAATCACTTAGGGAGGAGAGAATAGGGTTGTTTGTTTCATAGAATGAGTCTGCCCAGATCCTGGGCTCACCACGCAGGTACGAAATCATTGTCAACACCTTTATCTGATCAGTAGGAAAAGTCTTTGGCTTTAAGGTGAAGGTGAGCAAACAAGCATTCCTGAACTGGCAATATAAACGTCTATCCCCAGAGAACAAATCAGGAGACGAAATCTGAGGTTCAGGAAAGCTTTCAGGTGGTGTTGCTTGACTTCCTACAGAGTCTCTGATAACCTTTCTTAAGGTTTCATTCTCTACTTGTAAAGTACTTAGGACCTGACCTAATTGGTCGACTTTCTGAGAGAGGCCGTAAACTATTTGCGGCAGATCCGCTGGATCCATTCCAAGGGCTTAGTTATTCTTTAAGGACAAGAACTTCAATAAGACTTGGGTGACAGAAGCACTGTGTGATAGTGATTCTGTGGTTTACTTGAGCACGAAACTAACATATATGGATGATAATCTCAGAGGCTCAGAGTGAGTTATTAGAAATATGAATCTAGAGTGATATAAGTAGAAACCTGTATACCGTCTCTTTAAGTAGTAAGCTGTTAAGGAGAACCTGTAGCCAATGAATATGTCAGATGGGATCCGATAAGTATGGTACAACTTGTGTCAGCAAGTGTCGGATAGGTCGTATTGCTCCCACAGCCGATAGAGATGTGTGAAGGATCAGCGTGAGCTGCGACTTGCTGAACAGCTGAGAGCGGTTAGTGGCAGCTGTGCTGCGGCGAGCAGCGATGGCCGGGTGACGTCACCAGAGGCTCGGTAATGTTATCCAAATGAATGGCACATAAACGAATACAAGTTCTTGAAGATGTAGATTATTCCTTTGCTGGAAGTATTCAATAAAGCTTAGGATGATTATAGTGAAGACCGGTTAGGCTGTCGAGTGGTTGAGAGAACAATCCCAAAACAGAGAAGAGTCGGCTCGTAATTGTTTGACGGATTGGATTCAGTCTTGTCAGGTCTTAAGTAGGTAGAGGTACTAAACAAAAGTACTAGTGGATTTAGGCAAGGATAGATTCACAGGGATGTGAACCACAGTTTAGGAAAAATCTCAATAACTAAGCACCTGTCTGACGTCAGAGCCCAGGTTAAATAGAGTAGGAGGTTGGACACAATTGTAAAGGTGGTATTGTAGGATGGAACAGTCTGAAACAGTAAGGTGGATTAGTGGTTCCTGAAACATAGGCAGGTGCAGCAAGCCTTACGCTGAAAATGTGAGCACCGCAACTGCCTGAAAATATTAATAAACACCT
>CAJPDP010052120.1:0-11668 GCA_905336975.1 Bombina variegata variegata
TGAAGTAATCAGCTGATCAGTAACTCAGTGGTTACTAACTTGCTCTCACCCATCACCTGATTATGTCACCTGTGCACTGGTTCAGCTATCATTTAAACCTGCCCTGTTGGGGGTACTTGCGGCCCTCTGTACATGTGTTTCTCCATCGTATCATATCTAGTGCCTCACCAGCCTCTGACCTCACTGCACGTCACTGATATACACATATTAACACATAAATATATATGTATATAAGCATATACATATATTTTTCTTGGAATAATACAGTCCCCATAGACCACAATGTAAAGGCACTTTTCAGTGCCGTTTTTTTTTTTCTTACACCCCACAACCACTCAGTTTAAGCCCTCATAACTGTTTCTTCCAGTTATCTTTTTAGAAATATTAAAAATGCTAGAATTTTTTTTTTATTTTAAACTACACTACACTTAAATTTGGGGGCAATTGGGGGATAATTTGAAAATGAACTAGAGATCTGATTTCTGGTTAATTTTTGCAGCGCTAATTGCTACTCCGAACTTGTGGTAGCATTAACCAGCCACTTATAATGACTGGTTATTTATCATGCACCCGCGCGATAAATTAGTGCTTCACTTGTAATCTAGTCCTTAATTTAAATCTTGATTTTCTATAATGTAATGCTTAATTGCTTGTATATTCTATGCATATATACAAAAAATTACTTTACTATGCATTTAAAGTAGACATGTTCTATGATTTTCAATTTTGTGCAAGATAAAGACAAATATCGAAAAATTTTATGTTTTGCAGCACAAAAACCAGGTCAAATTAAACTCTATTATTCAGATGAGTGAGTAACTGGAGCCAACGTCAGCAGGATCACTTATAAGCCAAAGGCCACACCGTTTCTTCTATTTCTTGAACAACTCTGCAAATGTTAATTCATCAAAAATTCCATCACAAAAAATTCAAACCTTTAACTTAAAAGTCCCTGTAAAGATTCATTTTAAGAAATTAATAATGGGTGGTGTATCTAGGTCATGCTATATCATGTAAAGAGCATTTAATATGGCAATACTAAAGCTAAAAAACCTCTAAGGAATTCCTAAAAATCACAAAACTCGGTCAATCTAATATTTGCACATCAAAAATTGTATCAATTCCAAATGATACAGCAAGATCAGACAACTGTATTAATATATCCTTTTTGGAAGAGTACTCAAAATTAGTTTATTTAGCTTTGGGTGATTTTTTCCATAATCTGAACACTTCATTGGCTGAAATATTCAAATGATCTGTCTGTCTCTCTGGTTATCTGCCTGTGTGTCTATCTATGAACAACATTAGTTTATCTTATTGGTTTATTTTTCCTGCCTTTCAATGGAATTAATATGAAAGAAAAAACGGTGTTGTATATTAGTTAAAGAGGTGCCTAATAGCTTATCTGTATTTGATCTTCAGGATTTTTAAAGCCACTTTATCTAGATAGTTCTATCTGGCACTGCCATAGAATGGAGGGTCCCTGCCAGAAAAAGTGATTCAAGCAACAGCTTCTCATGTGTAACGTGTAGGAAATTACAATAATGTGTTATGGTCCCATATTTAGCATCAGTGCACCTTCACAAAATTGAGAATTTTATATCTATAGTCAGATACACATGAGCTGCACTGATCAAACAATGTAAACATGGTGCAGTGGTAGGATTCTCACACTTGCACTGCTGTGATTGTCACTAGCTGTACAGGCGTCTCTATAACCGACCTATAAAATGGAATCAAGCAATAACAAGTTCATAAGGAAACGTTTGTAATATTATTCCATTGTCACCACTTTTCAACCATCTGAATTCCATTTGTATCTTGACATGATGGGCATACTGGGCATGATTGCTTAATGGCTATATTGTCACTTTTTAATTTGGTTTTAAGGGTATTGTTTCTTATTTGTAAAAGCAACATTTTTGGTTTTGCATAATCTGGAAAAAATATTTTTTGCCATGCCTTTTTTGCAGCTATCAAGTTGTTGCTTGTTTGTAGGTCTTTCTGTCTTCAATGTTGTCTTTTAGCATGTGAAATGTTTGTTTCATTGGGTTGAGGTCAGGTAGCTTGCTTGGCCATTAAAGAATATTCCACTTGTTTTCCTTAAAAAAATCTATGATTGCATCATATTTGGGTCACTGTTCATCTATACTGTGAAATGCCGTCTTATCAGTTTTGCAAGATTTGGCTGAATCTGAGCATATTTTCTTCAAATTCTACATACTCTTATTTTTCATAATTTTAGTACAGGTTGATCTTAAATTCATCTGTTAAAAAATGTTATTCCAAAACTGAGCAGGCTTTTAATATATTTTCTGGCCATGTCTAATATGGCCTGCCTACTTTTGAGGCTTACTAGTGGTCTACCCTTTGTGGAAAACTCCTGAACTCTTATAAGCCTACCTAGCTTTACATTTTAATAAAAGATACCAAGAGAACAAAGCAAATTTGATAACAGAAGTAAATTGGAAAGTTGTTTAAAATTGCATGCTCTATCTGAATCATGAAAGTTTACATTTTGATTTTACTGTCCCTTTAATGAAAGTCTGCATTACTTGTATTGACAGGTTGTTGTACCATATTGAGTGTTCGCAGCTTCCAAATGCAAAGTCCTCATTTGGAATAAACTCCAGACATTTCTACTGCTTAATTGTTAATGAATTAATAACAGAACAAACCCGGCCATAAAACAGTTTCTCAGTCAATTTTTCAATTACTTTTGGTACCCTGAAAAGGAGGCTACTATATATATAAAGAGTGCATTGATTCCTAAACCATTCACCCAACTTGGATGCATTTAAAGTCCACTGTGTTGCTGTACAGAGGCAAAATAACAAAACTTGTGTCATTGTCCAAATTCTTATGGATCTAACTGTATGTATGTGTGTATATATATTTACCAGTCAAAGTTTTAAAACACCTACATTTTTCCAGATTTTACTTAGTTTAAAGCAGTTCAAGTCCAGTGAAATTTTACAAAGGTGAGCAGTAAACTTCCAGAGGGTAAACTAACAAGTTTAGGTTAATGTACCTGGACCTTTATAACCCTTAGAAGTGTAGGTATTTTCTTTAGAGAAACTGCAGAGAAAGCCAAGATTTCACTAAGCAAAGCTTCCTACACCATCAAAAGGCTCCTGGAAACTACACGGACAGGAAGAGGTCTGGCAAATCCGTAGCCATAAAAGAATTTGAAGACAAATTTTAATAGTTTGCGTGCTTAGCAGCTCAGATTACAACAGCTTCAAGCTCAGTTTAACACTGGTTAAAGTAAGCAAGTCTCAATTTTAACTTGAAAAGAAGAGTTCGAGATGCAGACTTGACAGGCTGAATGATGAAAGCCGTTGATAAGGTGGTAACATAAGAAAGAAATGTTGTTGTTTTTTTTGCTCTAAATGTTTTTAAATCTGATTCTAGTGTATTCAAATGTAAATAAAACTGACTGAACACAATGATGAGGTTTTTAAAAAGTAAAATATAGTTAGAAAAAATAAAACTACAGTGTAGAATTTGGAACTTAAATTTAGTAAATCGAATAAATGAATCCCAGAAAAATAAGATTTAACATGTAACTGTGGCATCAACATTAGAAAATAAGGGTTATGTAGTCGTGGATGTGGTAACACACGTCAAGCTCCAACTTGCTTAGGCTTCACCATATGTCTAACTCTGTAAAGAAACAACTTGGTCATATTAAAACTCTAAACCATATAAGCCCAGGCCCCGAGATCCCTACACTGGGGCCTCCTACCTCAAAACGTTCAGTAATTTCCAATGTTAAATGAGAACTGCTGCCTATTTAGTCACAAAAATATTTATTAGCCTTAACAATTTTACAAAAGATCAAGACATAGGCCCAGATTAATCAAAAAATGTTTTTGAAACTAACATCTTATCACACAGGGCGTTTGTACAGCATCAAGTAGAAGGTTCCTCATTGTGTGCTACTAACTGTCAAACATCGAGGAGGAATCGTGATGGTCTAGAGCTATTTTGTTGGACCCAGAGTTGGAGACTTGTACAGAGTGAGTGGCACCCTGAACCACAAAGACTATCAGTGCATTTTGCCGCAACATACAATACCATCTGGTAAATGCCTAGTTTGTTGGGGGTTCATCCTACAGCAAGCTAATGACCCCAAAAAAATACATCCAAGTTTTGTCAGAACTATCTGAGAAGAAAATGACATGATGGTAGCCTTCAAGTCATGCTATGACCAGTACAGTCTCCAGACTTAAACCCCATGAAGCTGGTTTGGGATGAAGAAACACAGGGGTGAAAGCAATTTACAAGTGCAACACAATATTTGTTTTTCATTGTAGAAAGAATGTTACAAGTGGGTTTTGCTGATATATTTGTAAACAACATGATTTCATGATTTTGCTTTTATTTCATAGTGTTTGTTTGTTGTATGCTTTATATTAAAACTACATTGAGACATTAACCTGTAAATTTCAATCACAACTGGAGGTGTTCTTAAATATTTGGCTGGCAGTGTATAATATAATTTTTGAATTCTGTAAAATAGTGTATATTGTGACAAAGTACCCATTAGACTAGTAAATCTGAATACATTTACATTAATAATAATTAGCAAGTGCACACAAATCCAAGGTTTCTGAAAACAAAATCTATTAAATCTGTTAATTCTTATGAAATATATCACAGCTGGCATTACAACTCGCAAAATATTATATTTAATTACATTTTATTAAAAGGGGGTCTAGCATTGCCATAGACTACCTTTCTCTATATTTCTCTGTATTTTAAACATTTGTCAAGCCATAGTCACCTTCCTACTCATACAGCAAAGATGTTTTGATTTGCCTGAGGATTAGTTTGCACTTGATCTAGGCTGGCATGCCTGGATTCACCATATCTTCCTCCAGACAGAGCTTTAATGATATGCTATAAGCTGCTGTAGAAGAACACAAAATAAAGAAACAACTTCTAGCAGTTGTGTATCACTGAACACTAACACTTTTAATTGAGTAGATGCATTTTTTATTTTAATAATTAAAGCATATAGGTAATATTACTTATCAATGGAACACATTTTATATATTCTTAACATAATATACAATGTAATTACTCTGTTGTTTCTTATCCTGTTTTATTAGGCTTTTAAAGGTACATAAAAGTGCAAAAAGAAAATGCACTAATATTATTATACTGTTTCTTACATTTAACGGTGTGTTTAACCCCTGCAAAGTAAAATTTTGTCCCAGAGCAGCAATGCAGTACAGGGACATAGCTGAACACATCAATTGAACCAATGACAAGAGATATGTGCGCAGCCACCAATCACCAGCTAGCTCACAGTAATGTACTACTGCTCCTAACTAGGCATGTGCATTCGGATAATTTGTGATGATCTGAATGTGCAAAGGCAGCAGCTGCTCGTAGCATTTGGTTCTTTTCAGAGCCAGTTTCCTTCTTGTGTAAATGCAACACACTAAGATTCGGATTTGCACAGATCTTTCACACGAAGTAATCTGGCTCTGAAAAGTGCAAAATGCTGTAAGATGCACCTTCTTCTGCTTTCGGATCATCATGAATAATACAAACAAGCATGCCTACTCCTAACCCTACCTAGATATGTTTTTCAATAAAAGATAGCAAAAGAACAAGGTAAGTTTGAAAATATGAAAATATAAGCCAATTGAAAAGTATCTTGAATTTACATGCTTTGTTTAAACCATGAAACGTTAATTTAGACTTTGGAAAGGAAAGAGGGGGACATTGTACACTAGATTTTTCTTTGCATAAATGTTTTGTAGATGACCCATCTATATAGCCCATCTGGTAGTGTTTTTATAACAATGTATAGTTTTGCTTATTTTTAATAACATTGTGCTGATTTTCAGACTCCTAAATCAAAGTATCAGATGTACATGCACTTACAGACTTCGGGGGGAGGGTGTGCTTCCTTCTTTTCCCATCCTAACCTCATCAACAGTGCTAACCAAACTGGCAGCTTCTAAGTAAGGCTTTAAAAGTTATTATACTGGATTTTTAGATCAATATCTGTGCATATTCTTATTTATAGTAATGTCTATAGCATGTAGTTAGATGAAAATTGGTGTATACTGTCCCTTTAAGTGTATTATATTCTTAATGGGACACCATCAATCACCCAGAAGCCTTAGTATAAATATAAATAGGAAGTGGTTATCCAATATGGGCCAGATTACAAATGGAGAATTATTTAATGCTCTCGCTCGAGCGTTAACTGCACTAGAAGTAAGCTTTTTTGTGCGTGACCGGTTGCGGTCGCATTATGAGTTGAAAGTAAACTGTCTTCGCTCTTGCGCCGGCCCAATGCGCGTAAAAAGCCAAACTTAGAATACTATGTGCATGATAACCTAATCCCTTATAGAAGCCAATGGATCAAAAACAGTGGAAATAGACACCCTACTAGCGGGCAAACGTGATTGCATATTCTCAAGTGTGCTAACCCGACATGAAAATATGAATAGTTTACATACCATAGCAGAAAATGTTCTATTTATTCATAAATACATATTTCTATATATACAGTATATGATGTGTGCAAACACCAGCGATAAGCCGATTTTCGCTGTTAACGTTCCACTCGTAATCTGGCCCGATGTCTGTTATAGGTACATATATATTACATTTTTTTGTATTTGCAATTTTCTGTATATGAGAGAGTGACAGGTAGTTTCTGATGTATTTTTTGTTGCATATGCTTTGCTAAATCATTTATGGAGTTTACACACAGTTTCCCTATCGACAGTTTTATATCTTCAAGATTTAATTCTTTAAATAAAATTTGACAAATGCAAGCTATATTTATACAACTGGACAATGTTTGATACAGCATAATAGTGTCCTTGTTAATCAACGTTTTGGAAGCATAATGGATTTAGAAGTGTTAGATACAAATATAAAAGAAAATAAAAATCTAACAAACAAGATTTTTAGACTCAGTAGAGCCAAACAGTTTATTTTCTAAAAGCGTATCTAATGTGTTCTTTCAGTTTGCCCTTTCACAGTTTTGAGTTGTACTTTCCCTTGTACTATCATTCATTTGTAATTTTTTTCTGAAGTTTTTACACTGAAATTAGGTCTAATCTGTTTGGGAGTCCACTCTCCCCTGAAAAATCATAACAAGGTATGTGCAGATCTTTGTGTGTTGCTCTTTCACACTGATATATTCGGCACTGAAACTAAACGAATGTCACTCCTGGCAGTCATATTCGGCTCTCATTTTGCAAGCAAATGCTGAATCCTGACATTTTGCCCATTTTGCCCATGCCTGATCAAAACATAGTTTCTCAAACATTTGTTTAAAGGAATCTGGCCCTAAAATGGACAACTGTGCAGTTCAAAGAGTGACTCTCCATTATAATCATTTAAGCAACATTTATCTTGTAACTGTTCACCTTTTGGCACATAGAAAGAGATCTATTTTGAAGGACACTGGTATCATGAAAACAAACACCTTCAAAAACTTCCTCAATAAAACAGTCCACATTAACATATGCCAAAATGAAAACTTGAAAAATGTCAAACACTATATTGAGAACTTTGGAACAACAAGACAAAACAGCAAGCCCACAATCAGCCCTTTTTCATGTTTACAATGTCTCTGAGGCACCTTTCATTCTATTAAGTGAGACTATTTCCATAAAAAACAGATATGCAAATATTATACACTTGCAAAACAATTAAATACTTATTTCAAGCATTTTTTCTGAAGTTGTGGTGGTTTTGTTGTTTTTCCACTTAACAAGAGTTTCTTTCTTTATTTTTGAGATTTCATGTATTGGGCACTTCATGGAACTATGAATGTTAAATGCAGGAACGCCCACTAACGAATCTGTGGAAAATATAGGCAAAGTCATGCGCAATAAAATTTGAACATGATCTTGCATTCACAACCACTATCCTTTTCAACCTAACCAACACCTATGAATCACAACCATTGAAAGTGAGCCCCACCTCCAAAACATATTTTTCAGAGCAAGAAGTGGTAAATATGAGTTTAAAATATTTCAAGGCATTATGGGTAATGAGAAAATGTACTATTAACATTGTTCATTTATTTTTCAGGACATGTTAGCAAGATCCATATTTATGAAACCTAAGATTTTCTTTCAGGATTTAGATACAGCATACACTTTTAAACACCTTTCCAATTAACTTTGTTTATCAAATTTGCTTTATTTTCTTGGCATCCTTTGTTGAAGTAGCAGCAATAGGCTACTGGGAACTAGCCAAAGATGTTGGCTGAGCCAATGACCAAAGGGATATATGTTTAGTCACCAATCAGCAGCTAGGTCCTAGTAGTGCATTACTGCTTCTGAACCTACCTATGTATGCTTTTCCTTAAAGAATACTACAAAAATGGGTCAAATTAGATAACAGAAGTAAATTAGAAAGTTGTTTAAAATTGCATGATCTGGGGGGCGGAGCCGGCCAGAGAGGAAGATGGCCGCAATAGTGTAAGCTCCGTGTCAACCTCATGTGTATTAACTACACCAGGGGCTGTGGAATAAGAACACACACATGAAAAGTGGGCCAGCACAACACCAACATTCAGTGACCAAACTGATATAACTTTGGAATCGCTAAAAAATAGGAGATGAGGCAGATCCTGCAAGATAACGGCAATCGATCAAGGGACACAAATTACAAGCAGGTGAGATAGCCGCTAAACCTCCCATAAACAGACATCCAAGAACAGCCTCAGACATCTCATATCAACCCATATGGCCAAGCTTAATATGCCGCATTGAACGGCACCATATTGGAGGCTTAAAGCCTTTCATATAAAAAGAGGAAGAACGTGGGCTCATTAAAAAATATTTTATCACAATCAATCTCATATAACTTAAGAACTTTGTTTTCACTTTAATCATGAAACAAATAAGGGCGGAATCTCTTTTTTTCACCTCTGAGCACCACATATAAACAGTCCAATGCATATCAATTCATTAAAATTGGCTACCAGGAGAGTCATGAAAACAGACAAACCTACTAAACCATCAAGCACATCTGGGACCAAACTTAACGCTTATTTCAAAGCAATAGAGGCATCGGTTTCAGCATCTTCACCTACTCACTCTTTGGAAACAGAAGATGTGGAAGAAGACATGACTCACATATCACAAGCTGACCACAGCCCTATCACTAAAGCAGACCTCAACCTTTTACCAACCAAAGAGGATTTTAAAACCTTTATGGACCAAGTAGGACAGATAATAAAAGACAATCTCTCAGAGATTAAACAAGACATCAAATATATAGGTAAAAGGGTACATACATTAGAAGACCAAACAGAGGAATCTTCCTGAGAAGCAGACAAAATGGCGCTAACTCTCCAACACCAAAACACTGCGATCACGCAACTCCAAACACAAGTTGAAGATCTCGATAACATAAACAGGAGACAAAACATCTGAATAAGGGGTGTATTGGTAGAAGTTTCTGCTACAAACCTCTCTCAATATTAGCAGTCACTATTTAACCACTTATTAACAACAAGGAATCTGAAACCATAATAATGGACAGAGCATTGTGATCTAAGCCCCCACAAACTGATCCTCCAAGAGATGATATTATCAGATTCCATAAATTTCAGGACAAAGAAAATATCCTAACAGCTGCCAGAAAAAAGACCCCTATTTCTTTCAAAGGTTCCGACCTACAAATAATTCCAGACCTCAGCCCAGTGACACTATTGAAGCGACAAGAGGCAAGATACCTGACACTTTATCTTAGAGAATTGGGTATACCATACAGATGGTGATAACCATTCTCACTACGAGTCATCAAGGACAACAAAATAATAATATATCAAGAACCAGATGACATCACAGAATTTAGTTCCTGTCTGAACATACCACAGCAAAACTCCCAATCTTAAAAGAGACAAGAGAACACCTCCAAACTCCAATGAATCGCAGCAAAATCACAGTCTTCATCATGGATGAACGTCTCAAAGAAAAATAAAAGCCAGACACAACTACAACAGACCTCTTCACGTCTTCCAACAGCACCTACCTGAGACACAAGATAGCCAAAGATAATTGAGAGAACTCTTAACAACCCATCTAGAATGGACTGATATGTCAACCCACCTAGATAAGTAACGTTTAGAATGTTGAAATGATTGTCTATAATGAAACACAACCCTTAGATATACATCACGCTTCCCAAATATGAAAGTTTTCATAACTTACCATTATGAACAACCTAAAGACCTTATGGTAAATAATCCAACCCAAATATACCACCCTTTACTTTTGCAGCCATATATAGAAACTAATATTTCATGGCACATGAAAGACTACCACTAGTCAATATTGGTAACCCCCTATCCACAACCCCATAAACATCTCTGAATCTAGTCTATCCCCAGTGTTATGGCTAGATAAAATCAGTTTATGCATGTCATTAATTTTTGACATGCAAATGTTAAAAGTTTTTATGTTTGTATTTATTGTTATTGTTACATGGTTAATTGAATTATGTTTCTATAGAGTGAACACAGAGTCAACAATATTGAACCCTGACCCTACCCATCCCTATTTTGTTACCCTGGAAGAGGAGGAGATCCTTGACCGTCCGGAGCAACAATCGTATAAGTAAAAAATACCACCTATTCACACACAATGGCAGATAACATGCAAATATATAAACGCACATTGCAGATTATTTCCCAAAATGTAAAGGACTAAACTCACCCAAGAAAAGATCAGTAGCGTTAAAATGGTTCGGTAAACACAAAGACTCCATCTTTTTGCAGGAAACACATTTTAACACAAATGCAGTACCTAGATTCGCCTCCAAAACTCACCCACTGGGTTATTTTCACTCTACAGGCGTTAAATGGAGTAGGAATACTTTTTCATAATCAAATTCCATTTCAATTAAATAATAAAATAACAGACAAAGATGGCAGAATACTAATAATAACAGGCCTCCTTTTCGAACGCCTAGTTACACTAGTAAATGTGTGTGCTCCAAACAAAAAGAAAGTCTTCTTTTTCAAAAAGCTTCGGAAGGTAGTGTTGATCATGGGAGGTGACCTCAACTTAATCCCAGACCACACACTAGACTCCTCATCCACTAACCCAACTCCAACATCCAGACCTCCCAACATAATATACCATTTCCTAAAACAATTAGGCTTAATAGATGTTTAAAGGATCTATCATGCTACATGGCAAAATGATACCTTCTACTCCAATCCATGGGCCCAATACTCGCGTATTGACTATTTATTTATAGACCAAACACACCTGACACTAGCCAAAGACGCAGACATCTGTCCAATAGTGTGGTCAGATCATGCATCAATATCACTTACACTAGATTGGCCACATTGCCCAATAACCTTATACATTTGGAAATTCGACGCATCCGTCTTGACTAACCCACAGACACTCTCTCACCTCACAAAAAACATCAAAGAATATTTTACCCTTAACACCACTACAGACGTGTCACCCTTCACCGTGTGGGAGACTCATAAAGCAGTGATTAGAGGAGAATGCATAAAACAAACAGCGACAAGAAAGAAAGCATATAACAAATCAGTTAACCAGTGGACTACAAAAATTAACACATTACAATTACAACACAAATCCACCCCCAAAGACACTACGATGGTAACTTCCTTAACTGCGGCTAGGAAAGA
>CAJPDP010052195.1:0-11317 GCA_905336975.1 Bombina variegata variegata
TTTTGTTAAACCTCAGTCACCTCTGCACCTTGGTTTTTCCTTTCTCTTCCTAACTTCGGTCGAATGACTGGAGTGGGGGGGAAGGGAGGAGCTATATATACAGCTCTGCTGTGGTGCTCTTTGCCTCCTCCTGCTGAAAAGGAGGCGATATCCCATAAGTAAGAATGAAATCCGTGGACTCGTCATATCGTAAAAGAAATAAATTTAATTTTCTAACTAGAAAATTAGTTCTGGTCGGCAATCACCATGCCCCCTTGACGCCACACCTCCACTGGCACCATGCCAGGTGGTCCTAGTTTTACCTTTAAAAATTATGGTAAGCCTAAGGATAGCTAGATATTCTCAGTGCACCAGCATTTTAAATATTGCAGCTGCTTAGAGCGCCAGTATCATGTCAGCAATTAACAAATTAAGTCATTACCAGAGCACCTTAGGCTCTGTGAGCAAGTGCTGTGTTTAAAATGCTGGTGCATGGTGCATACTTAAATGCACTTTTGAAACAGCTATAGCTTTTGTTAGAAGCATTTTTGCTAATGCATGTATATTTTTTTTTAAAAGCCTTCTATTCAAAACTGAAATGCATCCATGTGGATTCCAATTTTTGCTGGAATGTTCCTTCATCAAGTGCCACAGTTTTCAGGAAGAGCTGGTCAATTAACAGTATTGATATAGTAGAGCTGAAGGTATTCAGCACAATGACATTTGAGGATTAAGTTGTGTTATGTTGTATTAGATCACCCATAGGAACATAAGCTAGCCTTAGATGGTCTTACATTTATGTGTTTTATGCAGCAAAGGAAACCGAGATAATACCAAATCAGTGTACAATTGTCACACTTAAAAAGGACAGTCTACAGTAGAATTTTTATTTTTTTTATTTTTTTCAAAAAGCTTTATTGAAGTGAATTAGTTGTACAAGATCATGCTGCAAGTATTCACACAATGCTTCTCGTCAAGAATTTCAAAACAGCAATACAATAACAAACAAAGAAAATATACACTTCTGAATGTTTTTAGTCTCACTCTATTGACCAACGTCAAGAGCGAGAGTTTACAAGATATGTAATTTTCAGTAAGTTTTGTAAATATAACATAATTACAATATATTTGGATCCAGAAGAACTACCTAGGGAAAAAGGGGGTATAGTAGTAGTTAAAAGAGGAAAGAGAGTAAAGGATGTCGGAGGGGAAAGGAAAGTCATACAGTGGAGAGGGGGGGAGAAAAAAAAAAAGTTAAAACATGGCTCATAAAGCAAAAAGCCTAGGGGAGGAGTTGCGACAGCTGCCCAACCACTGCCGGGAATTGTATCCTATCTAGATTGTACCATGCCAGATCGCTCTCATCAACTCATAAGTTTCCAGCCTATGTGTTTTTAGGTAGTGATATCTCTCTAGGAGAAGTACATTTTCTACCTGGGATTGCCATTCCCCCACTGTGGGTGGGTCTTGTGTTTTCCATCTTTTAGAGATCAATTTCTTAGCGCTCGTGATTAGTATTAACAGTAGGGCTAGGTGCGCCTGGCTTTGCGTTTTTGGTAATGTCAAGAAGAGTAGTATTTCTGGTGAGTTTGGGATAGTAAGATTTAATGCCTCATTAATTTTACCCAGGACCCCTGACCAAAAGGACCTTAGTTTAGGACAGAACCACCAAATTTGTAGAAGTGATCCTTGTTCCCCGCAACCTCTCCAGCACATGGGACTCAGCGTGGGGAATATCCTGTGCAATCTAATGGGCGTCATGTACCATCTGCTTATAAATTTTATGTGGGACTCTTGTATGTTCGAGGACACCGATGACCTCTTTGTGAGTCTGAAGGCTGTTGACTAGGCTTCAAAGTCTACCTCAGAGCCTAGGTCCTTCATCCAGCTAATCACATAGGTTGGAAGTGTATTGACCTCTCGGAGGATTAACATTCTATATAGCAAAGAAATCAAATGTCTCAAAACTCCCTCACTGATGCAAAGCTTCTCAAAAGAGGTGAGCTCCTCTCCCGGCTCTTGTTTATGTCTAGATATATAATTTAGTAGTTGGTTGTAATGTAGCCATGAGGTAAATAGTAAGGGTTGACGATTTATTAACTCGTTCTGTGAGATTATCTTGCCTTTTTCCACTACCCCGTATACTGAGCCCTCCCTCATTTTATAAGGTACAATCTTTCGATAGCCTACCAGGTGATATGGGAGTTCAGGGTTTTCAAATACCGGTGTCAGTGGAGAATGTCTAGAGGAGATGTGAGTAGAAGTCGCTACTGTCGTGTCCCAAATATTAAATGTTTCTTCCAATAGATGGTATTTATATAAGGCCTTAGGGCTAGACCTGGGAGTTAGCCATGCCAATGAACCAACAAGCCTTGTGCTCATTATTTTGTGACCATTCCACAATCCTTTGTAACCCCACCGCCTGTCTATATGAAGAAATATCCGGCAAGCCCAACCCCCCCTTTCTCTTGGGAGGTGCATAGTCCGTCTTGACACTCTAGGTTTAGTGTTAGATGAAATAAATTGATCCAGCAAGTTTTGTACTTGAGCTATGTATCCCCTTGGGAGTGCAATAGGCAATGTTTGGAAAAGATACAATATACGGGGCAAGATGTTCATTTTAACAACACCTATCCTTCCCAGCCAAGAGATATACTTATTCTTCCATGAGGAAAGGTCCGCTGCAATGTCATTTTTGAGATGTATATGATTATATTTATAGAGGTCAGCAGGGTCAGATGTTAAGTGGATACCGAGGTATTTCAGCTTGGTTTTTGCTATGGTGAGGCCAAAGTTTCTCTGTATAGAGTGTATTATGTCTGGGTTGGTATTAATGTTTAATAGTTCAGATTTATTTAAGTTAAGAAGGAAGTTTGAGGCTTTACCGTATGCTCTAAGTTCTTTCAATAATTCAGGGATGGAATCTGATGGGTTGGTTATCGTGTAAAGGACATCGTCGGCGTACATCGCTTGTTTATACTCTGTGCTATCTACCTTGACTCCCGATATTTTATTATTAGATCTTATCTTGTGTGCCAGGACTTCAGTTGATAGGGCGAATAGCAATGGGGACAGGGGGCGTCCCTGCCTAGTACCATTACTAATATCGAGTGGCTTCGATAGAGTTCCATTGATTCTAATTTTGGCATTGGGGTTCGAATATAATGCGAAGACGGTGTCTATAAAAACCCTTCCGAAGCTCATTTTCTCTAGCACACGACGTAGAAAAAGCCAGCCCACCCTATCGAAGGCCTTCTCCGCGTCGGTGAAGAAGAGCACTAATGGAGTGTTAGAGACCCTGGCATGAGCAATCAATTGTGTAACTTTGATGGTGTTGTCCCTAGCCTTGCGGCCCGGCATGAAACCCACCTGGTCTTTGTTAATAAAATTTGGTAAGAACTTATTAAGACGAGTTGCAAGGATTTTCGCCAGTAGCTTCATATCAGAGTTAATTAGGGAAGTGGGTCTGTAATGCCCAGGGGAGTCTGCCGTCTTCCCCGGTTTGGGGAGAACCGTGATATGGGCCTCTAGGAGTACGCAAGATAAGTTGGGATTATTTCTAATCTCGTTGAACAGGGCCAAGATTGGGCCCACCAAAACGTCCCTACATTTTTTATAATATACAGAGGAGAACCCATCGGGTCCTGGACTTTTTCCTTTTGGACAATCTTTAATAGCAGTGCAGAGTTCCTCTTCTGTGATTGGGGCATCTAACAATTCTGCTTCCTCCCTCGTTAATGAAGGAAAGTCTATGTCCCTCAAATAAGAGTCCACAGCTAGTTCTTGTTGACTTTTAGTGGCCTCCTGGAGGGAATCGGGTGAGTTTACATGAATTTTATATAGGGAGTGGTAATATTTGTGAAATTCTGCGGCTATTTGAGTACTGCTATGTACAGTGCGACCATCTGTGGTTTTAATAGAGTGGATGTAAGACCGGATCTGTCTCTTTTTAAGGGATCTGGCTAGAATTTTGCCCGGTTTATTACCTCCCTCGTAGTAATATTGTTTTAATAAGAGGGCCTTTTTTTGGTGAACTTCCGTTAGGTGTTTATGAAATTCAGTCCTTGTTTCTTTCAGTTGAGTCTTAATGTCATTATTAGAAGGGTCCTTTTTATGTTTAGTTTCCAATTCACTAATCTTAGACTGTAGATCCTGGTATTTAACTCTGTATTGTTTGTTAAGTAGGGCCTTATGTTTAATCAAAGCCCCTCTTAGCACACTTTTATGGGCCTCCCATATCATTGCCCTTGATGATGAGGGAAATGTGTTATTCCTAAAGTACTCTTTTAAAGTTTTTTGTATGTCACTAAGGATAATTGGATTGTCTAATATAGTCTCATCTAATCTCCAGATGTGCTGAGTGATTGGGATATCCGGCCATAAGACCGAACAAGAGACCGGAGCATGATCAGACCACGTGATATGACCTATAACACTCTGATGTGTGATTGAAAGACCGCATGAGTCAGTGTAGATATAGTCAATCCTTGAGTAGCTATTGTGAGGTATGGAGTAAAATGAATAATCTCTTGACGTGGGATGGAGTGTGCACCAAACATCATGTAGAGCTGTGTTTTTAAGTGTGGCATTAACCTGATTAATTGTGGAGGCGGGTGTGCATGTGACTCCCTTTGAGGTGTCCAAAACTGGATCTGAGACAAAGTTAAGATCTCCAACTAGGAACGTGGTCCCTCTGGAATGTTCCAATAGAAGATTGGATATCTTTTTCATAAAAATCTCCTGTCCGTTACTGGGGGAATATACCGATGCTAAAGTGATATTATTACCAAAAAGAGTCCCTACCAGTATTAAGTAGCGTCCGTCCGGGTCCCTTTCCATGTGTGTCAATATAAAAGGGATTGTTCGATGAAATAGTATGCCTACCACCCCCTTTTTGCTCTGTCCAGAAGCGAAGTATGCTGCAGGGAACAAGGAGTTATGCCATTTGGGTTCTTTACCTTTTTTAAAATGTGTTTTCTGCACAAAGATACATGACTGTTTAATTTAAGTTCTTTAAATGCTATTGTTTTCCTGGATCATTCAGTCCCTTCGTGTTTATGGTAGTAAAATTAATTGAATGGTCTTTAAATCTACTGGACCTAGGTTGCGCGGCCATCACAGAAAAAAAAAAAAAAAAAAAAAAAAAGAGGAGAAAAGTAAGTTGGGAGTTTAGTTAAAGTTAGATAACGTGGAAGGTGTCAGAAAATGAAAATGAAAGTATGAGATTGAAGAGAAAAGTAAGGGAATATACACCAAGATGGTGTCTTTCTTAGGATCTGATAAGCAATAATAATGCAAAGCCAGTATATATAGATTTTAAATAGTTTCAAAAATACCTTTTAGTTACTGCTTTTCACAACTAAGTTAACAAACGCAAACAATAGGGGAAAAGCCCCAATGCTGACGTGAGTTATAAAGACTAAGGTGATCTTATAGCATATTTCAAACATAAAACAAGAAAACTTAGTGAAGCGACTGGGGTACACCTGATTCAGTGAAGCTCAGTGGCCCTAATTTTAGGACAGGTTGATAGAGGGACCTACAGCATCTAAGACATTATTATACAATATATAATTCCTCTAACGTCCCACATTGGAAATAATAAGGCCTATAAGTTAAGACCAGCTACATTTAACATTATCCTATTGGCCATGAGTAGCTATCTCCCCCACTTATTGCCTCCATAAGAGGTGATAATATCTGGGACCGAGAAGGAATAGTTATAAAGTTCTTTAGCCAACATTCTATAGGTCTTCAGGGCAACATATATGGACTTACCTCAGGAGCCATTAATAAGTGGCACTTGTAAATACAATAACAGACGCCCTTCAGTCATACACAACTATATAATTGAGTTACAGTTCCTAATTTATACTAATCGTAAAAAACAAATTTTTTTGTTTTTGTTTTGTTTTTTCTTGGTTTTTTTTGTTTTGTTTTTTTGTTTTTTTTGTTTTTTCTTTTTGTTTGAATCCTAAGTACTCAATGTGTAATAGATATATCGCAATAAACATTCTAACTCAGAAGGACTGAACCCCTATTATTTACATCTTGATTAAATGATATAGTTGTTTACCATTAGGGGAAGGAAATGCAATTGTGTATTCAGCGTACTGAGCTTTTAACCATAGGATAGAAATATAACAGCAACAAATTAGATAGTATTCAAAAGTCTATTAACCATAGAGAGTCTGTGGGCCATTAGCCTAGTCCTCAGGAACGTCATAGGAGCAACACGCTAGTGAAACAAAAAGTCAATACAGTACTTTACCCATTAGCTTTCTCAGATGGATGAGCGCTCGGGGGTCGCTGAAGATAAGATCTGTCCTCCCTTGAGGTGCTGCTGGATGTAGGATGCTCGAGTGACAGGTTCTCAAAAAAAATTTCTCATCCATGCCTGGCCTGTATATAGCTGTTTTATTGTTATTAGAGGCAATGATCGACACTGGGAACCCCCATTTGTATTGAATTTTGTAGTTCCGCAAGAAAGTTGTGATGTGCCCCAATTCTCTTCTTTTTTGGAGGGTTATAGGGGACAAATCTGTAAAAATCTGTATCTCCTCCCCCACATGTGTAATATGATGTTTTTTCCAAGCACATTGTAAGATATCTTCTTTATCCTTAAAAGGAATCTCACAATAATGTCTCTTGGGGGGGCTTTGTTTGGTGGCTTGGGCCTTAACGCTCTGTGCGCCCTCTCTATTGGTATATCAGGGGATGAGGGGGGGTCTTTTATGATTCTGAACAAAGCCTGAAGGTATCCTTCTATGTTCTGGGGGGCAACAGATTCTGATACCCCTCGAAAACGCAAGTTGTTCCTGCGGCCTCGATTGTCGATATCTTCTAGCTTGTCGTTCAAATATTGCAGGTTATCCGCATGGTTCTGAATGTCTGAAGTGTGTTATTGAATGGTAAATGCTGTCTCACCCGAGGTTTTTTCTACGGTCATAACTCTCGACTCCAGTGCTGAGATATCTTTCCTCAAGTCCCCAAATAAGCTCCTCATTTCAGTTAGAACTCCTTGTATATCCTCCTTGGATGAAAGGTGTAGGATATCCTCCTTTGTGATAAATGTTGAGTGAGTAGGAGCACTTGCTGATGTTCCTGAGCCCTGGCTTTCAATCTCTTCCCCCATTGTACCCTCTGAAACTTCCCTAGGAGGGTCCAGTGGTTTTAGATATTGGCTCATGGGTTTGGAGCTCCCAGGCTTTTCTCCTTTAGGCAATCTCTTATTAGGCATATATAATCCCAATATATAACTGACCCAGACCTGAATACTATGCCAGCTGAGCAAAAAAAAACAAAAAAAAAAAACGATCTCTCCCAAATAAAGTGTAGGGTCTGAAAAGATCTTATCAATTTGGGAATAGTATATTAATAACAAAGTAAGTCCTTTATGTGTGGTTGCAACCATCAACGGCAAGTTGCTCAATTATATCCTCTCAGAGCGGTGTTGTGAGACAGCTCTTCCCTACCTGTGTTATTCAGGCTGCCACCCCTTGTATAAAAAGCTTGAATCAAGGACAGAGTATGTCTGTTGCCACGGTTGGGTAAAATAGAGTGCCCCCTGTATTTAGTAACATCCGCTGTGTTTTGTGCAGATTGGGAGAATTCTTATTCCTATTGAGCAAGTATAGAGCTCTCTGTATATTTATCTAATGGCGGCCGTGCTCAATGTCCCACTCTTATAGAATCGATATTAGCCTAACGTCATGTGTCTGGAACTGCTTACCCTTGTACTGTTCCACTTGACGTTGTTCCTCTCAGCCTTTACTTAACCGCGATGAGACTTGTCTCCCGGCTCCTTATCTGCAATGGTCCTCTTGTGGGATTGGTCTAGGCCTGACTCACTGTCTCGCGGTTATTACCGCAATAGTTATCACCGCTCCTTTTCTTCCTGTATCTATTTTTAAACAATAACAATTTTAGTTTTCACTGCCCCTTTTAAAGGCATATGAAACCCAAAAAATGTGTATTGTTATTCAGACAGAGTTATACAATCCTAAAAAAGTTTCCAATTTACTTCAGTTATCAAATGTGCTTTGTTTCTATTGTGTTCTTTGTTGAAGAGATACTGTACATAGGTAGGTGTCTGGAGCACTACAAGCCAGGAAGTTGTGCTACCATCTAGTGCTTTTACAAGTGGATAACATTCTTTCAAAACTGCTGCCATATAGAGCTCTAGACGTGCACGGCCCTGGGCTTATGTGTCTGCTTTTCAACAAAAGATAGAAAGAGGACAAGGGAATATGATAATAGAAGTAAATTAGAAAGGTGTTTAAAATGGCATGCTCTATCTGAATCATGATTTATTTATTTGTGGTTTCATATCCCTTTAACAACATATTAACATTAAACCATATTAAACTTTATCATTCATTTTAACATAGAATCCTCAAGTATGTAAGCACTGTAATTGCTTTGGAAAGGCAAGCTTAGTCTTTACACAAAGAGCTTCAGAAAATCCCTATCAATTTTATATTGCTGTGTTTCACATCAAAAGAAGAAAAAATATATTTTATATGACATATTCAGCATAGAAAATACAATCTGCACTTCCCAATTACAGCTGCAAATGAGCAATAGTGTGGAAGAAGACAGCCTTCTGGCTTTGTTAGCAAGCAGTCTCCTTCAGGATCCCACAGGAGAAGCGGAGCCACTGAAAGCAAGCCGTTGGCTAGTGGTTCATTTTGCTTGCCACCAGCTGTAGGCTTCTCATCTCATTAGTTCTGTTAAAATACTCTGGGGGGTGACAGCTGTAACCTACTTGAATCTTCTGCTCCTAGTATTTCTCTAAGATAAATTTTAGATGCTCAGTTTTTGCAACTCTTCAAAGAAACTGGTCCTGTATATAAAGCGTAGTATTAACCATCTGAGTTTTCTGAAGTAGGATAAAATTGGGATATGACCCACTTATATCATGCTGAATAAAAAAAACAAATCCGAACCAAAAAAAAAAAAGAAACTTCTGTTTTTGGGTTGCTTTACTAAAGAGATATAATGTTTACATTTGAATTTCTATGTTTTAAAAATAATTATTTTAAAACTAAATATATAATGCTAAAATAGAAATGTTAGACAAATTAAATTTGTGATATAGAATTTCTGAAAATTGTGGGTTTTGCAGTTCTGAGAATTGGAAGTGCAGACTGCGGACTTCACAAGCCCTGCTTTGCTACAACATAACTGTCACTAACTGGCCTCTGCTAGTAATAAGTTACTGCAAAACAATGGAAGTTTTGAACTTTGAAAAACCATTGCAGCAAACAGTTTTAATGCATTCAGTAAGTTTTTTTTTTTTGCTCAGTTGGTATATTAATTTATTTCAAGGCTACAGAAAAGTCTTACAATTACAAAGTATTTTATGTTCCTTAAAGTCGAGCTAAAAAATGTACTGATATTAAAGGACATTAAACACTAAAAAAAGTTAGATAGAATGATGCATTCAAGAAGAGATTAGTCTGAGAATAACGTAGATGTATTATTTTTTTTAAAGCTGTTTAAATATTGACAAAATAACTGTAGTTTTAGTGTCTATAAAACAATTGGATTCCATGTTGAAACTTAGGTTACTTTCTCTGCTGTGGCCAATTAGTGACAGTTATAAATAGGTCACTAGAGTGTGCAGCTAATGGCTGTGTGGAATATAACCGTTTTTTGTACATATGATTTATATTATAATCTCAGTGTTAAATGTCTCTTTAAAGAAAATGCATATAATGTTATGTAATTCTAACAATATAACTGTATAAATGGTGGTCATGTGGCACTATGTTAAAATGGATGTGTTGGGCAACTACATAGTTTAAATGTTATAACACTAACTTTATGGTCATACAATAAAACCATGAGAACTCAGAGTCAACTGTTTCATGTAAAACACTTTCCTTTCAACTGGAACTCTCAATGCCAATTGCTGGGCCCTACCTTAGCAGTAACTAAAATGTAACGTATTATGTTGCGTTCATGCCAGTTAAAACATATAGGGGTCCATTTATTAAAGTTTAAAAAAGTAGAAGTGAACTTATATGAGAATGTCTGCATCACTTCAAGCCCTCTGAATTAGTCTCTCAATCCAACATTTATCAAAATTAGCGATGGTTATCTTTGCATCAAATCTGGCTTGATAGTTGGTGACGATTGATAAATTAGAAAATACATTTTCTATCCAGGTAAATTTTAGACAGGACTTTCAGGCTACACGGTGTGATAACTTGAAGAACTTGGGCATTAAACACTAAATAAATCATTGCTTGAATGATGTATTCAGAGCAAAGACTAGCCTGAGAATAATTTGTACATGTATTTTTTAAATTATATTAGTTTAAATATTGAAATAATAAGGGTAAAGTTAATGTTCATAAAGCAGTGGGCGCCGCCATATTGTAACTTAGGTTACACTGAGTCCAATTAGTAATGATTCTAAAAGGCTTACTAGAGTGTGCAGCTAATTACAGTGTGGAATGTAGCTGAGTCTGCTCTTCCATGTTTAACATGAATTGGAAAGCCCACAATATTCAGAATTAAATTACAGGAAAGGAGAAACAAAAAATATTGATAGTATATATTGCAAAGTTGTTTTACTACATGTAATTAAACAATTTAAATTAATATCTTGAGGTGTTTAATGTCCCTTTAATCAGATTTGGCTTCATATGTGAAATTGATAAGATGCAAATACACATTGTGATTGAATTTGGGAGCAGAAAACAAACATTGTTCTTGAATAGGGTCACTATCTTGATAAATCTAAAAGCTGAATTATGCACATATTTTTACGCACGGATACAGGTGGGTTGAAGCCTTGATAAATGTAAATCATATGGTTAGGTTTTGGAGTTTGAAATAAAGATAAAAGTATTGAGGAATCCCAAGCTCCACAAAATATTTACTAGGGAACTCAAACCCTATTTCAATAATCAGGAACTGCCCCTCCATAGTAAAAAATGAACTAACATTTCCTCTCTGTTGTCTCATTATTCCTCCTCAACTACATAAAATAGCTGCTGTCTAAATTGCTGCTTTCTCGCTTCTTGTGCTATGGTTTCCTCAGAAAAAAGATTGCTATTGGACCAAAGTGGAACACCATCATTATTAAGGAGAAAGTCTGTGAAGCACTAGTTAGCTGTCAATGTGCACAATGTACATATACAAAAATATGTCGTACTGTTTAGATGATAAAATAATTGTTAAAAGTGAGATAAAGCATAATAATTATAGTATTGTTTAAATGTTTATTGGTACACTTAGCAGTTATTGAAAATGGATTACAATAGATTGTTTATATTATTTTGAATTTGTGCACCACCAACTAACAGTTTCTCTTGTAAGGTGTATC
>CAJPDP010052305.1:0-12569 GCA_905336975.1 Bombina variegata variegata
CTCTTTGATGATATATGGGGGTAAGTTATTTTTATTCCCTCCCACTCTTTAAAAAGGTGTTTGTGAATTTCTAGGTGGCTATATTGTGGTGGTCTTAATTCTGCAGGGACCCAACACAACGCTCGGACAAACAGGACTTGGAGGATGTGAGAGTCAATGGATACCCATGCTTTGTGTGATGTCACCCCGTGCCAGTCTATTATTCTCTGAAGTGTCACTGCTTGATAGTATTCCTCAATATTCGGTAGCCCTATGCCTCCTGTGTCTGTCGACCTATAGAGAGTATTCCTGTTCACCCTGGGTTTAATCTTTCCCCACAAATAAGAGTTAAGCTGGCTCTGTAGCCTTGTTAAATACCATTTTGGCAGATGTAGTGGCAATGCTTGAAGTATGTACAATATTTTGGGTAAAACAGTAATTTTAACAGAGTGAACCCTCCCCCACCAAGATAGCGGCTTAGTTGCCCAGATGTTAAGGTCCTTAAATATATTGTTTAGTAATGTCTCTTAATTTTTCTTGAAAAGGACTGGGTGCCGAGGGGAAAGGTGTATACCCAGATATTTAATAGATTCTGTTTGTAAGCGTAGTGGACAGACCAATGTGAGATCTTGGAACTCAGAAGCCTTTAGTGAAATATTTAGGACTTCAGACTTTGATTGGTTCACTAAAAAGTTTGAAAATTTGCCAAATCTTTCAATTTCTCTCAGGATGGCTGGAATGGTTGTAGATGGGGAAGATATTGAAAAGAGGACATCGTCCGCGTACATGGCTATTTTGAATTCGTTAGGGCCTATCAGGATACCGTGGATTTCGCTATTTGCGCGTATATGGGTAGCAAATACCTCCATTGTTAATATAAAAAGTATAGGTGAGAGGGGGCATCCCTGGCGCGTGCCATTCTTAATATTAAAAGGTTCAGAGAGCATACCATTCACTCTCACTCTAGCACTTGGGTTTGTGTAGAGGCTATTTACTCTATTGGTCATTTTGGCTCCAAAACCAAATTTCTCTAGCGTTTGTTTTAAAAAATGCCAATTTGTCCTGTCGAATGCCTTTTCCGCGTCGGTTGTCATTAGAACTGCTGGGATGTTATGATGTTGCGCATACATTGATAGTGTCAGGGCTCTTATTGTATTATCTCGTGCCTCTCGGCGTGGTGTAAACCCTACCTGATCTGTGTGTATGATATCACTGAGTACTGTGTTAACCCGATTGGCAATGATCTTAATGAATATTTTAATGTCCGAATTGAGTAGGGAAATGGGCCTATAGCTGCCTGGTTGGTCTTGGGGTTTATCTGGTTTTAAAATAACCGAAATATGTGCAGATAGCATCTCTGGAGAAAATTGTGAACCCTCATCATCTTGAGATCTAAATAATGTTAATAGATGGGGAGCTAGAAGTTGCTTAAAGGATTTATAGTAAGAGTTGGTGAAACCATCAGGGCCAGGGCTTTTCCCCGAGGGGAGATGAGATATAACTGAGAGAACCTCCTCTAGGGAGATAGGCTTGTCAAGGTCGTTAATTTGTGTTTGTGAGAGAGTGTTTAGGTTGGCTGATAATAAGTATTGTTGTAGTTCCTCATAATGTGCCTGTGAGTCAGTTTGTTTTAAGTTATAGAGGTGTGCATAAAAGTTTCTAAATCCGTCTGCAATGCCCTTGCTGTCTTGTGTGTCTTTCCCATTTTGTAGTTGCAATTTGTGTACATATGTCTGGCTAGTTCGTGTCTTAAGCGCCTTTGCTAACAGGGACCCTGTCCTGTTTCCTTCGTAGAAGAAAGTTTTCCGTAGCCTGAAGGCCTTCTGTTGGGCCTCTCTAGTGAGTATGTCATTGAGTTCTGATCTAGTTTTGGTGATTGAGGTTAAGAGGTCCGAGTTCCTCGGTTGTTGCTTATGCTCTAGTTCTAATTTGCGTAGTTTGGCTAGTAAAGTGTCTACGGCCCTGTTATGTTCCCTTTTAAGATGAGCCGCATGTTTGATACATTCGCCTCTTATTACCGTCTTATGCGCCTCCCATAGGTTAAGCGGTGAGGTGTCGGGGCCTTTGTTAAAAGTGAAGTATTCATTGATGGATATGGAGAGGGACTGATGTGTTGGTGGATGGCGTAGCAGGTATTCATCTAGCCTCCAGATATACGGATTGAGTGGGGCCTCTGGCCAAGTTAAGTAAATGGATACTGTTGAATGGTCAGTCCATGTCGTCGGTTGTATGTCTGAGTCCTGAATAAGGGAAAGACTAGAATGGTCTACGTATAGGTAATCTAACCGGGAGTAGGATGACCATGGGAATGAATAAAAGGTATAATTCCATTGCCGGGGATGTTGTAACCTCCAGACATCTACTAAGCCTAGTTGTTTAAAACATTTGTATACTACGTCAGGGGGTCTATGTGTGGTTCCAATGTTGGAGGAGGTTGTGTCAAGCCCGGGATCTATAGTCACATTCAGGTCACCCCCTAGTATCAAGATTCCTTTCTTGTGTTCAAGTACTAGAGAAAGTAGTCTTTTAAAGAAAGGGGCTCTATTGGAGTTGGGACCGTACACATTAACTAATGTCACTGGTCTGTTGTATAGCAGTCCCACTACTATTAATACTCTGCCCTCTCTATCCCCCATTGTCTTAATCAGCTGGAAGGGAATATTGCGGTGGAGCAAGACTCCCACTCCGTTTCTTTTCTTGGTGTGAGAATTAAAGTAACCTATTGGGTAGTCTCTAGACGAAAATTTGGGCTCTGTTTCTTTAGAGAAGTGTGTCTCTTGAATAAAGACGATAGAGCTTTTTTGTCTCGCAAACCATCTCAAAGCTATAGATCTTTTTGAGGGGGAATTAAGCCCTTTAGCATTTTGAGATATTATCTTTAGGGTTTTATGCATTGTGGGTGTGTGTATTGTGGGCTGTAGTCCCTGCTTACCTTGTCTGCTAGGTTTATCCTTTGGTGGTACTTGTTCTCACCTCTTATCTGGTTGGCCAGGGAGGACCCAAGTCGGCAGTGTTCAGAAACAAACCTAAAATAGCGCCTTGTCTGTGAATGAAATAAAAAGAGCACATAACTAAACATAAACTTTATAACATTTATAACAATTAGCTGACTTCTCAGCCTATTAGTAAACCTTCTAACTAAGCTAGGCCTCTTCATGGCCAATTTACACATGGGGGGAAGCAGCACTTTATCTGCTGCAGTCGAACCTGCTTATAAGATTATAACAACTAGAGGTAATGAAAACGTTACTACAATTCTAGTCAAGAAATATAAAAGAAAATACAAAGAAAATTGAGAAATACAGACTAATGAGTTCTTGAAGTCTCTTGCCCGAAACTCTTGTGAGCATCAGGGTCGGCCTGTCAATTTCTTGTGGAACAAAGTCAGCATACACTATGCATATATTTTGATATAATGGGATTAGGTCCATTAGCAGTGTCCTTAGTTCAATTCAGGTGGGAGTTGTGTCATTGGAGACCCCTCCAGGGCGTCTCATCGTCGGTGCCTTAGACTTCTTTTGAACCCTGATCCACTTCTGCCGTTGTTGTCTTGGTAGCTGTTGCTGTGAAGGATCTTCTGCGTGGTCTTTGCCTGTTTCATCGGGAATCTTTGGCAAGGGGATATTTAGTTGCCTACAGAATGAGTCCAAGTCCTCCAGATCTCTGTAGATACACTCCTTGTTGTCCTTTAACGCCCTTAGAGAAAAGGGGAAACACCAGCGATATGGAATCGCCAGGTTTCTTAGGTGTGTTGTGAGAAATCCCACTTCTCTGCGTTTCGCTAGTGTAAGAGGACTTAAGTCTGCAAATATTTGAAGGGAGGCTTCTAGGTGTTTAATTGGTGATTTTTTCCTGGCTGCTGTGAGGATTCTTTCCTTGTCCTGATAGTAGTGGCATTTCAAAATGACATCCCTGGGTGGAGCAGAGGGTTGTGGTTTCGGTTTCAGAGCCCTATGGGCCCTGTCTAACATTATGTCCATCTCAGGGCTACCATCCAGAAGTGAGCGAAAGAGGTCCTGTAGGTACTGTTGCAAGGTGGTAGGACCAACTGTTTCGGGGATGCCCCTAATTCTTAAATTTTGTCTGCGGCCTCTGTTATCCAAATCCTCGATTTGGTTCTGTAGCTGAATAATTTCAGACGTTTGATGTTGAAGTTGAGAGGATGTCACATTAGTAGTTTCAGAGAGTTCTTCAGCATAGTCCTCAAGTTGTTCAACCCTATTGCCTAAGTCTGTAATGTCTTTTTTAACCTCTGCCAGCCCGTCTCTGATCAACTGACTAACTTGTTGCATGAAAGAGGCAAAGTCGTCTTTAGAGGGTAATTGTTTTCGGTCAGCTCTGGTTAACGGTATTTCCTCATATTGAGGATTTTCTTCTGCATCTGGACTCTCCACTGCTATGTCAATTGTTGGTGAAGTTGGGGCTGTTTCATCAGTGGCTGTTACTGCTTTGAAAAAAGTACTCATTTTGGAGTTTGTACTGGTGTTTGATTTTAATTGTTTTTCAGGCTTCTGTTGCCTTTGTGATGCCATAATGTCCTTATGATGTGAAATCAAAAGCCACCCTTTTTCGCTGTAAATTTCTATAACCTGTAGGGGTCTTTTTATGCAACAGCTTATTCCTTTTTCTCTTTGTTTTTAATTGTATTGTATGTTGTCTCCCCCAAGGGATTGTGGCCTTATGTTAGGAGTTGCAGCCTTTTGCACTGTAAAAGTCTTGTCTGTTTAAGGATCCTGCATAATGTAGTATTCTGTTATGGGCTATATACTTTTTGGTTTGCCTGTCTCGCCCCTGTCATGGCGCTTATCTGCTCAGCTTTTGCTTGCCCTCTGCGTGTGGAGGTTATTCCGGGGCCTACTGTCTTCTCCCACCAGCACCTCCCTGCTCACATATGATCCGTCATCCAAGGCTGCCAACTCCGCTCTTATGGGGGTTAAGTGTGGGTGAGTGTGGGGCCAGCCCTGAATGTTCAGTCTCCCTCCTTGTACTCACTGCGTGTTGCGCCGTGAAATGCCGTGTTCAGTTTTCAAGGCCGCAGTTAAACAGGAGTCGGACCGACCTGTCTCCACAGTGCTAAGGATGATCCACTGTCGCGATCATCTTACTGCTTCGGGTCCTCCACTGTAATTTACCGGGCAGATTCCGGCGTTTAACTCCCTCTAGCCTGCCGTTTGAACAGTCAGCAGCGCACGACTTCTCGGAGCGTTACTCAGATGCGACCATGCTGGTCCGTGGTCGGCTCCACCCCCCTCTGTTTTGTATGTTTTAATTTCCAATGTTATTTAAAACATTTGACCAATCTCACAGCAAAAAGTTTAAGCTTTTTTTTTATCAGATTTCTACATAATAGAATAAAAGAGATTGCAATGCATTTGTTGCATTTCCAAAAAGAATGTTTTGCGAAGAAATTGTCAAACATATATAATAAATATAACAGCTTTGCAAAATGGATTTATTTTTTTAAGGGACAGTAAAGTCAAAATTAATCTTTCATAATTCAGATAGAGCGTGCAATTTTAATAAATTTTCAATTTTACTTCTGTTATCAAATTTGCTTCATTCTCTTGGTATCTTTTATCGAAAAGTAAAACTATGTAGGCTCATTATAACTTAGGAGTGTGCAACATTGTATCACAAAGCTACAAATAATGTTGCAAAACACTGCTGCCATAGAGTACTAAAGACGTGCACACTCCTGAGTTATTATGAGTCTACTCTACATAGTTTTACTCTTCAATAAAATATACCAAGAGAACAAAGGAAATTTGATAACAGAAGTAAATTGGAAAGTTGTTTAAAATAGCAAGGATTATTTGAATCATGAAAGTTTAATTTTGACTTGACTTTCCCTTTAAGTATTCATGCTCAGAAAATATAACAATTTGTCATTTTTTCTCAGGAAGTAAAAAATCAGGTCAACTTGCTTTTTGAAAATGGCTCAACCAAACCAAAGGTCCTCTCCCAATGCCACATTTCACAGTCTTTTAACTAATTTGAGCTGTAGGACTAATTAAAGTGAAAGTAAACTTTCAGGAATTAGTGCCCGGTTTTTAAAAATATTACTAAAAACAGGGGCACTTTCATTCATGAAAGTTTACATTTCACCATTTTTATTAAAATACCTACCTTTTCTTCATGCAAGCCGGAGCAGCGATTCCCCCGCCTGCAGCTCGTCTCTTCTTACGTTAGCAATGACGAATCCAGCTTCCTCCAATCACGGCATTGCCTCAGGCAATGTTTGCTCTGGAGGGGAAGCCGTCATTGGAGGAAGCCGGATTCATCATTGCTGACGCAAGAATAGATGACCTGCGGGCGGGGGAATAGCTGCTCCGGCTTCCAAGAAGAAAATGTATTTTAACAAAAACGGTGAAATATAAACTTTCATGAATGAAAGTGCCCCTTGTTTTTAATAATAGTTTTAAAAACCGGGCACTCATTTGTGAAAATTTACCTTCACTTTAATAATATGCATTGTTAACCTACTAGAAATTTAGGCCCTGCTGGATCAGGGGCTAAGCGTTCCCTACTTGCCTGTTTGCACATCTCTAAAAGTAAGCTCTAGCCTTGTTTCAACATGCTTTTTTAACAATTGTAATTGTTTAGTGTCCCTTTAAATCTTATTTAAATACATTATGATAATTAAAGCCCCTCACATTAAAGGGACAGTAAAGTCAAAATTAAACATTCTTGATTCAGAGAGAATAGGCGATTTTAAACATCATTTAAATTTTTTTCTGTTATAAAATTAGCTTTGTTCCTTTGGTATCCATTTTTGAAGAGTAAATTTAAGTAGACTAACAGGAGCTTGGGAGCGAACATGTGTTCTCTAGCATTTTATGGCATCAGTAACTGTTCACAACCATGTGTAACATTGCTATAAACATTGCTGCAAACACAGCTGCCAGATGGCTAAAAAAAAAGCACGCCCCATGAGCTTCATGGTCTATCCAATCCATTTGATTTTCATTTCGACTTTACTGTCCCTTTTTAAACAAAGAGTTGTTAGATAGCATGAAATATTAAAAAAAAATCTTAGGACCTGTCTAATAGTTAAATATACATTTTTACGGATCTCCTGGTCAGTCAGATGCTTTTGAGCTTTCTGGAATTTGCCACATAGAGTAAATTTGATGTGATTTTCAAATCATGAACATTAATTTATTCTGGCATAAAGAAATTATCTGTGAACATTTTTATCCCGGGACTTATATGGATCAAAAAGATGGAAAAAAAACTACAGAAAGGAAAAAAGTAATAAAACAGTTTAGGTTAGTTAATAAGGTGTCTAGCTCCTATTACTACATGTTGAGCCATGGTGCCCTTGAAGTGACATTAAAGGGACAGTTTAACCAAACATTTTCTCCTCTTTAAATTGTTTGCAGTGATCCTTTTTACCTGGTGGAGTGTTGTCTACCAATAGCCCCTTTACCCATATTTTGGCATTTGAAATAGCTGATTTAGTTTGTGGTATCCCCACCTGTACTGAAAGTTTCTATACTGGAGTCTAAGCTTTTGATAAGCCTAAGAAAACACAGCCAGCAGAATAAATTACACTTGCAGTGGGGTGCAGGATAAGTAAGTAATATAATGATAATTTTCCATTGTTCTCTCATAGGGTCCGATTTATTATTGCCTGGCGGACATCGCTGAATGCGGACAGCATACACTGTCCGCATTCAGCATTGCACAAGCAGTTCTGGTGAACTGCTTGAGCAATGCCGCCCCCTGCAGATTTGTGGCCAATTGGCCGCTAGCAGGTGATGTCAATCAAACCGATCGTATAGGATTGGGCTGATTGCTGTACGCCGTTCAGAGGCGGTGGATAAGGAGCAGAGGTCTTAAGACTGCTGCTAGTTAACTCCTGTTTCCGGTGAGCCTGAAGGCTCGCACGGAAACAGGGCGAGATGGCCAGATTCAGGGCTTGTTAAAAAGACCCCTTAGTATTGAGCTTTGGTTTACAGACAAATATAAGATAAGGAAGCACGTGTGTGTACACAAAATGATAACATAATGAGATCTGATATTACCTGAAACTTAACCCATTGTAATAGGCTGTGGTTTCAAAGCACAAAACCAGCTACGTCATATACACAAATAAACCTGAAAATGCAATTTCTCATACATTTTATACTCTGCAGCTGGTATAACAAGTCATTGAAAATGCAATAATATAAAGGCAATTTCACACTTCCTGCTTTTGTGAAAAAGTGTGCTTTGTCAAAAAGCTAAATCTGTAACTTAGGTTTTCAGAACGCGGCAAACTAGCTAAACCAGCTATTTGATTTGCAGCATTTGCATTTTATATAATTTGCTTTCTGGCCTCTCTAGGGATTGTGGGACAAGGCACAATTTTTGCATAAAAGCTAGTAGTGTTTAATGTTCTTTTAAAGACCATCATCTATTTATTGCCTTTTTTAATAAAAATATTCTGTGCTCTCACTGAACTGTATAATAGGAACATGAAAGTGATTTATTTAAATAATACTTCCAGTCCATCTTATAGCATCTATCTATACCTATGTGAAGTTGGCACCCCATGTTTGTAAAAACTTAATTAAAATATACCATTCGGGGGGCGGAGCCGACCATGCCCTGAGATGGCCGCAATAATTTGATGCTCTGTGACTAAATAGGCACCCAGGGGATAACACTCACAATTAAAGCCCTCATTTTGCGACAAGCTGCAGTGGAGGGGACAGTGTGGAGAACGGAGGACAATTGAGGTGAAAAGCAGGAATGTAGGTTAAGTTAAAGCCCTCTAAACAGCCTGAATAAAGCGCGCCCCTGCTGCACTGATTGGAGACCCCAAATAGCTTCTTCCATTACACAGAACCAAGCAGCTACGCAGAGGCCCAGAAAGGACAACGGAGGTGAAATAACAGTAACCGAGTGATGGTCCGGTGAGTGAAGAGGGTCACACCTCACAGTATTGCACAAAAACAGCTCCGGTCATCATATAGTAAAGCGCCCTTGCTAATTGGGCTGGGAAACCCCAACTACCCTGTCTTTTGCTAGTATTCACTAGGCCTAAAAACGGGCTACCTCAAGTAAATAGGTATCAGTAAGAGAGGACTGTGGTCAAATAAATACACACAAGAAAAATAGAACAAATACAAATAATTGTTTAAAAGATTGTTTGGAGGGTGGAAACATTTATGGGGAATGTATAGTTAGTTGCTGCGCAACACAAACCTTAAAGAAATTATATCGGCTGGCAAAGATCATATTTGCCAGGGGCTCTATACAAATACATGAAGGGCTACAGAAATAAAGAAAACAACCTTTGAAAAGAATCAGATCCTTTAGGATCAATTTTATTCAATTACAACTGAGATCTCTTGATTCAGGGACTGCAGATTATTCAGTTCACTAAGAGAAATTAATAATTCAAACTGCGACAGACAGCACTTACAAAAGATCACAGCTTAATAAGAAGCAATAGGGTGACCCCTTCACATCTGGCACATCACCTGTAAATAACCTACTTAAGATGGTGACAAGGAAACTTAATAGAGCCAAGAAGAATGTAAAGACATCCAATACATCATGTACCAAAATGAACACATTTTTTCAAAAATTGCAAACTACCCCTCCTGCAGAGGGAGAAGACGTACAACAGTCCCAAGAGGAACACTCAGACACCCCATCTCAGAACAGAGACTCCCCTATAACTAGGGCAGATTTGAAAGAGCTTCCTACAAGGACTGACCTTACCAATTTTTTTCAGCAAGTTAACCAGATATTAAAAGACGGCCTCTCTGGGATCAAAAAAGAGGTGGCACAGCTGGGGGGGAGAGTGTCTTATCTGGAGGAGCAAGATGAAGAAACCACCTCTACTTTAGATCTACTTACTAGAAAAATTGACACACAGGAATCTCAGATTGAATTTCTCAATTCTAAACTGGAGGATTTAGACAATAGATGGAGGAGGCAGAATATACGTATAAGGGGCATACCAGAGAAAATATCCTCAGACTTGCTACAAGACTTTTTACAAAAAACCTTTAAGCACCTGGTGGGGGATCAAGAATTGGAAGATGTCCCTCTAGATAGAGCCCACAGAGCTCTGAGACCGCCCCCGAGAGACGGAGAACCCCCCAGAGATGTGATTCTTCGCTTCCATAGATTTACGGACAAAGAGAGAATAATGACTTCCACAAGAAAGCAACAATCCTTCCAAATTGATGGGAACAAGCTTCAATTCTATGCAGATCTTAGCCCAATTACACTCCAGAACCGGAAAGAAGTGAGGTTCCTTACAATACATCTGAAAGAGCAAGGTTTGAGTTACAGATGGGGGTTCCCGTTTAGTATCAAAGTTATGAAAAATAACAGAATATTCACATACAGGAATGCTGAGGATCTGGAACAATTCTGTAGATCTCTGGATATCCCTCCCCCTTCGTTCCCTTTGCTGGACTCTTCCAAGGACATTAACCAGAGAGGTGATCTCTCCCAACCACAACCACAAAGACATCACTGGACGAAGGCATCCAAAAAGAGATCAAGAGAGGCACCATCAGCACAGACTGCACCAATTGTTGAGCCTGAAAACGGCTGAACACAAAGAATAAATATCTGAGAGGTTTGAACGCTGGTTGTGGCCGGAACTTCTCTAATGATGAGAGACAGCCCTCATGGAGTAACTGGCTTATAAAAAAATACCTATTAATACAAAATGTACATGGAGTTTAAATATTTCTAGTTCAAGTTTATTATTGTTGTTTAACATGATTGTTTTCTCCTTCTATAATATTCCACTGCTATCAAAGGTTACAATGTATTGCAAAGTTATGAAATCTTAGAGTGTTACCTTATGGGTGCTACTCAACCCAAGTGGTTGAATTATTGCCCCACTGATTCCCTCCTTAGGGACAGAATCTAGTTATGGGATTTTTATTCCCTGGTTCAGTATTGTTATAATGTTAATTATATTATTTGTTCTAGTGTTAACCGAATCTCTAAAGTTTTTCTTTATTTTCCAATACCTAAGGATCTATTATACAGCGACTAACATATCCACAGACTCGACAGCTAGTATCCCAATGTGGTATGAAGATGGAACCAACAGGGTAAGCAAGAGACACACTAACAGGCACAACCCCTATAAAATCCTAGCTGTGGGTAAGCATAAACATAACTTTATGGAGTAATGGGTACAGCGCACAGAGAAATATCATTACTTTCACAAAACTGTAAGGGACTCAATTCTCCCACAAAACGTACAATAGCTCTTAACTGGTTTAAGAGGGAGGGGGCGAATGTTGTATTTGTGCAGGAGACACATTTCTTGAAAGATAGGGAACCCACCTTTAAATCCAAAGAGTTCCCTACCATTTTCCTTCATTCACATATGAAAAAGACTAATGGAGTAGGAATACTATTTAACAGAAACACTCCCTTTCAATTAATGGACAAACACACAGACAAGGAGGGCAGATACATCATTCTAATAGGCCTATTGTTTAATAGATTAGTCACTCTGGCGAATGTATATTCTCCCAATGCGGGTCAAGCCCAATTTATTAAACGAATTAGAAACGAAATTCTGGAAGTACAAAAGGGGACCCTGATACTGGGAGGGGATCTGTTGCATTGAAGCCAGCCGAAGATTGTTCCCAAGGTCATAGTTCCACTACAAAAAGTACTAGACACTCCATCAGCAACACATTAAGACAACTCACATTGATAGATACATGGCGTTTCCTACACCCGACAACTAGCAACTATTCTTTTTACTCCAACCCAGCGAGGTCATATTCTAGAATCGATTATTGGTTCATAGAACATAAAAGTATATCATTAATCAGAGATGCAAATATACAGGCAATATCTTGGTCCGATCACTCATCAGTTTCATTAAGCTTAGACTGGCCCTCTGCCCCTGTATTACCCTTTTTGTGGAGACTAGATGAGACACATCTCCTTGATCCTATTACATCACCACAAATACTCAACAACATCACAGAATATTTTCAGACAAACTTAAACACCTCTAGTAGAATCCCATCGGTATGGTTAGCACATAAAGCCTTCATGAGAGGACATTTCATGAAAGATAAAACAAATCATAGACGCAAAACAAACACATATTATACACAACTATTACAAAAGCTCCAAACAGCTGAGATGGCCCACAAACAGGATCCACTGGATGTGGACTCTTTATCAGCTCTCAACCACACAAGGGACCTCCTAAGGGATTACCTAAACAAAGAAGCATGTAGAAAAGCGCTGTATCTGAAAAAGCTTTATTATCAGGGAGGGAATAAGGCGGGCACCTTGTTGGCTAGGGAACTAAAACGCAAATCTCTACACAATCACATATTCAGTCTGACAGACAAAGGAGGAGAGGAGATTGTAGAATCTAAACTAATTGCACAATCTTTTAAAGACTATTATAAATACTTATACAACCTTCCCAAACTTACTACACCACCCCAGAATAGTACATTAGATCAGTATCTCCAGGAGTCCGAACTTGTTCAAATACAGACAAGTGATAGAGAAGTCTTAGAGAGCCAATTTACCCTAAAAGAAATTATAGATGCTATAGATAAATTACCTTCAAATAAAAGCCCAGGACCCGA
>CAJPDP010052398.1:0-11018 GCA_905336975.1 Bombina variegata variegata
TGACTGTCCCTTTAATAAATGAGTAACAGGAAAATTACAGCTAAACACAAATACTGCATAAATGTCAAAATAGCAGGGGCATATTAAATTTCAAAAGGCACGGGCCTAGGGCGGCAACTTGTGAGGGGGCGTCACATTTTAGAGCCTCTGTAGGCTGGGGTACTAAGACTGTGCAGTGCAGGCAGTAGACACAGAGCACTCATGTCATTCTCCCCTCCCCTTTCCCTACAGTGCTAATTTGGAGCGGAGCGTGCTGAAAAGAAGCCGGTTATTCTGTGTACTCCATTCCTAGCATTGTCAATGACAGAACAGAGAGGAGGGAGGGAGGCTTAGAGCCCAGAAGCATTACATGCGGCACAAGGTAGAAGCTGTGAGTGGAATTTGATGATGACTGACTGTACCCAACCCCCGCCAGCGTGTATTCAGAGCCAGTACCTGCGTACCGGCTGAAAGCGTGGCAAGTTTCAAGCTATTCAATTTGTAAATGGCCCCCCTCCACCTCCCCCTGGGTCATGGTCTGTTTAACACTACACATCTGAAAATGTTAACCGACGGTGACTTCCGAAGGGTGGAGCAAGCACACACTGTGTGCGTTCAGGAGGATACTGTACACCCGCAGCTCGACGACAATTACAGGAGCCGTCGTCTCGTTTGATTCCTTGGCCGTGATTTCACTTGCCCGGACTGGATACTTTGAAGTCCCATAGTGCTGGGACCTGACGAGCGGAAGTCCATGACTGGGCTTGGAGCCGGTTTGCCTCGGCATAGAACCCCTGGACGCCTACACGCAGTGAAAACTCTGCCACAGCTTGGCGTGGTAATTACAATCATGCACTTGACAAAGTTGTAACAGCGGCAAACCATGCAACAGGCAGAAAGCCTATAGAAGTTTCTCTTTCGGCACAGGTCGGGCATCTGTCTGTTTCCCCCAAGTCCAGACGCAAGTACATGGGAGTATACAGCGTTACTGGGAGGAGTGAGCAACAGTATTTGTGGATGTAAGCCCCTGAGGTTACACAGGGTGAAGATAAATGCTGATGAAGCATCGAGAGTAAAGGAACCCGCTAGAGTAAGTCCCTGTGGCACACAGGGTGAAGGTAAGGCGGGATATGCAGTTGGGTGAAGACCTGGAAAGGCCCTGTGTTGTGGTCTATGTTTATTTAAATTGAAGAGTTGTGCCAGAAAAATACTGCACAGGAGAGATCTACTGAGCCAGGGGACATAACAGGGATATAATCCAGCATACATATTTTGTCATATGCCCCTATGCAGTAGCTTAAAGGCACCCAAAAAGGAAATTCCATGCTGAGAAAATTTGAAATCCTGTGTGACATGATAGGATACAAGTTTGGCATATACTTACTCCAATTTCATCTATTGTTTGGCTATCTTACCCCCCTATGTAAACAGTTGACAGTATACAGCTGGTTAAAGAGGAATAAAAGGGAGAAGGGAAAGGAAAAAGGGGCTGGAAGTATAATAAGTTTAATAACTCTGATTTTGAAAAGAAAGTCCCTAAAAGGATAACATTGTAAAAAAAAAAGGGAAAAAAAGAAGGATCACTGGTCATCCAGTCGATGAAGCTCAAAGAAAGTTCTGGACTGCTTCTAATAAGCATATTAGGGATAATACATAAAGCATGAGTAATATTGTATATATATGCCAGTAGGAGGACTGACCAATAGTTGTACGCAATAAATTTCAACATTGAAACCTTCTGTATGATCCCCAACAGTTTTGGAGATAAATTTTGTTCAGAACTGTCTCTAAAAATGTGTATTTGAGCTGGTATAATGTGTAACATATAAAACTTGTATCACGCAAAAAGAAAAAAAGGTTATGGCTTATGTATTGCATATTTAGGTATTTTGTTAAAAATAAGGGGAATAAAAGGGGGGAAAGTATATAGATTTTATAAGTGGACTAAAGTGTATTAAAACCAGAGTTATTTTTAATTAGGTAGAGGTCCCCTTTGGTTTTATTGGTCCTTAAATACAGGCAGATAAAGCAAATAGATTGTTGGCATAGTTGTAGAGATTTTCCTCACTTCACGTTTAGGCCATTCACACACGACACACACCTTTTTCCTACTGGGCCTGTCTAGGCTCCTGATACGCTTCATTACTTTTTTTTCACGCTCTTTTCTGACCTGGTCAGGTCTTACACTTCTCACTTTTTATTCACTTAATGGACAAATTTCTGTCTTCCACCCCCTATATCCCCGCAGCTATGCCGCCCAAATCTAAGGACAAAAAAGGACCAAGGAATATTGATACTAGTTTAAATTCTCAGGTGGAGACCCCTCCCATTTCTGCAGAGAGTAAACAATTATTACAACAAATGTCCAACTTATTTACACCTCAATTTGTAGAGATTAAATGTGAGCTAGCTAATCTTGTGACAGAAGTTAGACAGTTCTCTAACCGCCTTGACGAAGCAGAGCTAAGAATTTCTAGTTTAGAGGATCAAACAAATAATCAAGAGGTAATGGTAAATGCCCATGAAAAGAAAATGACTATACTGCATGCTAGGATTGAAGAACTTGAAGATAGGTCCAGACGCAATAATGTTAAAGTAGTGGGCCTCCCTGAAACTATAGAGTATAGTGATCTCATGCTCTTTGCGTCAGTTCTACTCCCACAGTGTTTGGGCTTATCTAACCAACCCCCGATTTCAGTGGAAAGGGTGCATAGAATAGGACCAATCAAGGAAAATACCAGCAGATATCCTAGACCTAGAACAGTCATAATAAAATTCCTAAACTTCCAAGATAAGATGAATATAATGAAAAACTATCGTAAAATGCAGGAGTGTAAAATTAACCAGCATAAACTATTATTATTTCAGGATTTTTCAGCAGAAACCTCAGCGAAGAGGAGAATAATGGCCCCATTTTGCACAAAATTAATTAATGCTAAGATGCAAGCGAGATTAGTCTATCCGGCTAATATTATAATTAATGTAAATGGTACCACACAAATAATTACTGAAGTTGAGGCTGCACAATCCTTATGTAAATAACTTAAAATAAGCTTATAGGAAGAGCAGGGGAAATAGAAGGGTACCTTGGTCTTGTGCTGATAGAAATATGAATGGCATCTGGTTTGTATGAAAGTTGTGTTTGGTGTGTATGGGGAATTCATTTTTTCTTTTTTTTTCTCCTCCCCCGTGCTTTCCTTACTCATCCCCTTGAAATGTTCCGCTCTATGAGCTTTCTCTCCTTCTAGTAAAACAATATGAACAAACTTAGTTAATTTCCTATCTTGGAATATGGGTGGGATAACATCCCCTATCAAAAGAAAGTCAATAATAAAACATTTAAATTCCTTTAACCCACAAATGGTTTTTTTGCAAGAGACGCATCTAAAACCCGAGGAAGCATTAAAATTAAAATCTAAATGGGTGGGAAAGGTAGTATACTCTCCATATTGTGGCCGGAAAAGGGGGGTAGCAATTTTATTTAATAAGAGCTTGCAGTTCGAGATTCTGTCCCAAATTATAGATCAGCACGGGAGATACCTTATCTTAGAAGTATTAATTCATGAGGTAAAGTTGGTCTTATGTAATGTATATGGCCCAAATAAACCCGATAAAGGATTTTGGGATAATTTGAAAGCTAAATTGCTGTATTTTAGTAATCAGAAAATTATTATGGGTGGAGATTTTAATATAGCTCCCAGGCCGCGACTAGATAGATTTAAATGTTTAAATAAATGTGAGCAAGGGAGGAACAGGATTCTTTCAAATTTTATGACAGATTTAAAGCTAGTAGATATATGGCGTAGACAATTTCCTAATGTAAAAGCATATACATGCAAATCTAAATCATTTAGTACTCTGTCACGTATATACTTTTTTTTTTGTTTCGGAATATGTATTAAATCAAGTTAATTGCGCAGATATAAAGGATATTTTTATTTCAGATCATGCGGTTATTTCGCTCCAGATAAAAGCGGGTCCAGATTATGGCCCAAATTTTTCTAGGCTTTCCTTCCCTTCTTATCTAATTAATAATTTACATTTTACTAACTGGCTGACTGATAAGTGGAATGAGTATAAGCATAATAATAATTCACACGTGGTCAAGCCTGAGATTTTCTGGGAAGCTTTTAAGGCATTCATCAGGGGCGAGATAAGAGCTTATTTATGTAAATGGAAAAAAAAAAGCAAGGCCAGAGAAACCGAATTAACAAATCAAGTCAGAAACGCCTATGAAACTTATATAAACAACCCTGCTAAACTAGCCTGGGATAAATATGCGGGAAGAAAATGAAAGGGACCTATTCCTTAAACATAAGACTACACAAGAAGATCTAAAAATAAGAGCAAAATATCGTGGAAATTATGGAAGATCTGCTAAATATCTCTCAATCTTTATTAAAAATAGACAAAGTAGTAAAAGAATCCATAAAATCATATTTGAAGGTAGGACTATCACCAATCCTAAGGAAATAAAGGAAGCTTTTTATACATTTTATAAAAAGATCTATAAAAGCGATGGAATTCATTTACAGAACAAACAGAGCTTTTGGAATAATCTTAAAATCCCCAAGATTTCTGAACAGGAGCTAGATTCACTAAATCTACCGATTACAGTGGAAGAAGTGATAGAGCAGATTAAATTATCTAAATCATATAAAGCTCCAGGGCCAGACCAACTTCCGAGCTGGAATTATACAAAATTCTACAAGTTCATATTTCCGAGACTTTAGTGAATCTTTTTAATTCATATTTTATTGAAAATAAAACTCCCATCAAAGTATTTTTCGGCATCAACTATTACGTTGATATATAAAAAAAATAAAGACCCAGAAAATATGTCTGCATACAGACCAATATCTTTGTTAAACAGCGACTATAAGATCCTTATGTCTATCATAGCTAACAGGTTAAAAAAATATATTGGGGAATTAATCCACCCAGATCAAGTAGGGCTTTATGCCAGGTAGAAATGTATCTAAAATTATACGTAGGGTCCTAACGGTGTTGGAGTTTTTTTGGACTGGAAATAAGGGTAAAGATATTCAGAATAGAACAAATATGGCGCTATTGGCGATTGATGCTGAAAAGGCATTTGATCTCATTAATTGGGATCACTTATTTACATCACTTGCGCATTTCGGGTTTAAAGGGAAATTTCTGTAAATATAATACTATGCAATTTATCAAAAGCCTACCTCTAACGTATTAATCAACTCTGAACTTCACACAAGATATTATTCTAGAAAAAAGGTACTCGTCAGGGCTGTCCCCTTTCACCCTTATCGTTTAACCTGGCTTTAGAGCCATTCGCGATTAAATTACGACAAGAACTATCTGGTATTAAGGGTTGGGACATGACTAAAATAGTCCTTACTTTATATGCGGATGACCTACTTTTATTCTTGAATGAGTCAGATCATTCAATACAACATTCCTTAATCGTTGGCTACTCAATTTGGGTCCTTTTCAGGTTACAAAATTAATCTTGAAAAATCTGAAATCTTATGGATCGCGCCAAAATAAGTCCACTAGTACTAGCTATCCTTTTAAGTCAGTTGAATCAATAAACTACCTATGGATTAAAATTTACCGTGATACCTACTGCTTGGTACAATCTAAATTATATGGCCTACTTTTGTAAATATAAAAAAGATATAGATAAGTGGATGTCGCTCCCAATTTCACTGTACAGCCCGGGTTTCTATGATTAAGACTATCTTTTTTCCACAATTACTATATCTACTGCAAAATCTCCCGATCATGATCAAGGCCAGAGATATTATCTTGTTTACGTTTTTGCTTCCATACAAATCCTGCTGTAATACCATTAAACGTATTTCTATATATAATCTTAGTTTACATACGTATGCAGGAGGCCTAGCGCTTCCAAATCTTATATATTATAACCTAGCTACACTAAGTAAACATATCCTAGATTGGATTACAGAAACAGAGTATTCAACAAATCTGCACTTAGAGATGGAAATGGTAACTCCATTTTCGTTGAAAGCGCTGATGCATTTAGCCAAGATAGAATTACCCAACGGATGGCCCGGATGGGGACATTTGTGAATCCCATTGTGGCATTGCATAAACTATGTGATGAATTAGATATTAATTGGAAATCCTCTACGTATCTACCAATATGTGGAAACCCAAATTTTCCTAGTGGGATTTCTTCTAGAACTTTTAGGGACTGGTCCAATAAAGGCATGCAAGATGTGATACAAATTAGGGACGAGACATTAGATATGGCCAAGTCCTTAGTGGATTTGCAAAGAAAATATATGATTCATAAACATAGCTTTTTTGCTTATTTGCAACTGAGACATCTGTTTTGGAAATTATGGGAGAATAATAAATCAGACTGGAAATTCGGAGATATCAATTCAGCAATTAATGTTTATAAACAAGGCCCATCTCTTTTCTATATAACTTGTTACTCAATAAGGCTGGACAGAATCGCTTAGATGAGTTATTAAAGAAATTGAAAATAAATTTCCCTGCTATCTCTATTGAAGAGATTGAGGATAGTTTTAGACTAGCGCAAAAAGCAACTACTATAATTTCTTGGAGAGAGTCGCACTGCAAGCTCTTAAATATGGCGTATGTAACCCCTGCACAACTTAAAAAATGGTATCAAGCTGATAATAATATTTGTCTGAAATGTAGTAATTCAAATGCAGATCTTATACATTGTTTTTGGAGATGCCCAAAAATCAAACAATTTTGGAATAAGGTAAATTTTTGGTTATCTTTAAGTTTAGATGATCAATTTATTTTTAGCCCGCAAGACATTTTTTTCTTGTGCAATTACTCAAAAAATAAACAATATAAGACAATTAATACATTGATCTTAGCAGGACGTAATTTAATTTTGTTAAATTGGCGATCCGGTAATCCTCCTTCTTTCCAGAAATGTAAAGCTATGATAGCCAACACAATTATAATGAAACAATATTCTAATGATATTTATGTAGAAGGGAAAATGGAGAAATACCTTCAAAAGTGGCTGGGTATAATGAAAACCTATCCAATGCTATTACAACAACAATTTATAAATATTTTTTTAAAAAAACGTTTTTTGATACTTGGATACAGATGGGTAGATTACCCGCTGAATGGTCATAAGTAGAATGGACGGGGGGTGAGGGGTGTTTTTTTTTTGTTTGTTTGTTTTTTATGTGTGTAGTTGTTTGGGGGTTTTTTTGTTTGGTTTTTATGTGTGTAGTGGTTTGGGTTTTTATTTATTTTTTTTCTCCTTTGGGTGGGTCTCGAGATTAAAATTAAAAACTTACTAACAGTGGTTAAAACCTCAGCGGAAATATAAATAAGGTTAATTGACAGGTTTTTGACGACCAGCTGGGTGGTGATAGGGTTAATGCGTTGTATAATTTATCTATGTTTTGAAATTCCATAATGTAGTCTAAATAAAACGAAAAGAATGTATTATCTATATTGTATTAACCACCCTGCGCGGTAAAACGATCCTGTGTTTCCAATATAATTTTGTGTTATCTTCCTTTATGTAATGGATATGCTGTTGGTTTATAAATAAATAATAATAATAAAAAAAAAGAAACTGTTAACCACTTGAGTGCAGTGGAAGACTGAGGTTGTTAGTCAGAAACTCACAGTAATTATTCTCTGTGCAGGCAGAGGCTAAAAAGAGCTGAAGAACTTTTATTAGTAATCTAATGGTTTGTTTCAGTGCCCTAATATCATGAACTTTTAAATCTGAAATATATGAAGTGGGGGGGGGGGGGGTTAACGTGTATGTAATTTCATCCTCAAACAGTTTTTTTTTTTCATGGAGCTTTTCACTGCTCAAACTGAACAAAAATTGTAAACTGCTCTGAAAGAAGAAATTGAGAAATATGTTTAGGGTATTAAGGGTGCAGTAATAATATTTGTTTACATACAGTAGCTAACATTATGTATAGTAATTGCTTTAATATTGCATACTGTTACTCAGCAGCTCCTGCCAAGCACATTTTTATAAGGACACAATAGTGCAAAAATAAACTGCTCTAATATGTTAGAGCATTTTATTATTGCACTGTTGAATACATGTAACTATGTGTTTAACCCCTGCAAAGGGACTCAAGCAGCAAGGCACCTACTGGGGGCTAGCTGAACACATTTGGTGAACCAATGACAAGAGGCATATACTGTATGTGTAGCCACCAATAACCAGCTATCTCCCAGAAGTGCTTTGTTGCTGCTGTGCATATGTACATGTGCTTGTCAACAAAGGATACCAACCGAACAAAGTAAATCTGATAAAAAAATTAATATATATTTAAAATTTCCCAAAAAAATACCCTGACCAAAAAATATTATGACCAAAAAACAGCCTGAATCCTAGGGGGTGGGGGTGGGTGGAGGGGGCAGCAGAATTGTCCGTGCCTAGGGCAGCACAAAACCTAAATACGCCACTGCAAAATAGCCTTGTTCCCAAATGGTCAGAAAATGTTAAAGTGTTTAAGGGGTTATACTATTGGTGTAACTTAGTACGATGATTTTTGGATACTCTGAAAGCGAGTGTTCTTTATTTCCCTACATTGAGTTATTATTTATCACTGAGCACCCTACACATACTATTCTCTGTATTTGAATTTTTTTCATACACACAAACTTGGTGTTTTGATATATCCCTAAAATAAAAAAAACATACATACACTTATCAAATACACTTAGTGTAGTGATGTGTGTTTGCATAATTACCTTTCTCTCATCTCCCGTTGTCTGTTCATGCCATTGTAATCAAAGGTCATGCCATAATCGAAAAATTCTTCATTACTCGCACGACTAGCAAGTTCTTCAGACACATATTGTTCAGTAGAGAAACAGCAAACATCTGGATCTAAAAAATTAGCAATTTTTGACACTTCCCTACAACAAAGAGACTTTATTTCCGTCTGCATTATTTTACATTCTCCACAAGAACAACAGTCGGTGTTCCCAGTACGCTGTGATGTTTGAAGTTCGGTGCTTTCCTGTGAACTTATAGTCCTTTTGTTGTGATCTCTGAGGGTCCCATCTGTGTGTATGACGACTATTAAAAAATTCAGGACGAGAATGCCTTTGAGCATCCATTTCTATTCGCTAAAAAAAAAAATGTATTCATGTACAATTAAAGTGAATGTAAATTTTTTTGTAATACATGTTGCCTACTTATTCACAATCTTCTATTTAGTCAAATTGCAATAATATTTTTTCAAATAAAATCATATTTTTCGTTATTTTATCAAATGAAACTTATCTCCGTTATATTGTTCAACTCCTCCCAACCGTGTTCTTCCTGTATTTCCCCTGCATCACTTAGAGCTGTCCCGCCCGCTCGATGACGTAACTTTGAAGCGCGTTCACGTTCATAAGTCAATTCGCGCATGCGTTTCAAATGTTCATGACAATACGCGCATGCATACAGAAATCAATACGCTATCAACATCGGCACCTCGTTTCACATTGCGCATGCGTTGAAAGTCTGTAACTCTTTTAGAAACAGAGTATTCAATGAATGTTTCCATTCATTGAATACTTTGCAAGCAAGGAGAACCATTATTGAATTCAAGATCTAAGCATCGATCAGATATATACGCTATTTTGCTATTTACCTAATCTGATATTTGATCATATATCATATATAATGTAAGTATTGAATATTTTTTATAAATTTCGTTCCATAAATTAGAAAATTATGTATTATTTCTACCTTAACAATTTGATGTGTTCTTTATTTATATTTATAGTATTACATACATAGAATTATTTGATTGCAGTAGAATCTAGAAAATCTATCGTCAATTATTAATATTTTCATTTATTAATGATAACACAGCTTTGTTTTAAAATATTACATACACAATATTACTATTTATTTTAAAAAAATGTAATTGATTTTTGTTTTAGAACAATACAATCATTACAAGGTTTTATATCCAAATTATGTATACTGTTATTTTTAACGATTGATTGTTAATTATTTATATTATTCCTAAATCTGATTTTTTTTTATTTATTTATTTTTTTTTAAACATTTTTTTTATTGAGGTATATTCATACATAACAAGATATCATTCACATTCAGTAAATAACAAAAATAGTCTAATGCAAGTGCATAGACCAGTACATAAAGAACAGTGTCCACAATATACATCTTTCAAGTACACACAGCCTGGAATGACTCGATATCAGTGGAACTCAAAATATAATGATACAGATATATTAACATATAAGAACAACCTCAAATAAATTTTCCTTTTCATACATATTTCAGAATAGTAGTTTTGTCAACAAAATTGAGTTTTAACAACCATGCTCCCTCTATTCAGCATCAAAAAATATCTAACTACAATAAATGAGCATGGGTTCACCCTTATAGCCAGTATAAAAAGGGGGAAGGGGAATATTGTGAAAATAACAGATAAAGCATATGTCCAATGCAATACAGGTTTGACAGGTGCTATACAAATATATAACACAGTAAATTTAACTAAGTAGAACTGCATAATACCCAAATGTTTTGTCTTACCTATGTGTCAGGGGGCAAAACCATAGTATGCTAACAGTTAAGAATACAAGTAAGAATATAAGTACAAGTGTTAAGTCTATAATTTATGTATTATCTGTCTAAAAAGCATCACTCTATGCACCTATCAAAAATCTAAGTACATTTAAACTACTTGCAAGAACCATATGCTTACTAAAATTAAAACAAATATTAAGATTTTTGGAAAAAGGCGAGGGAATCTATGTTCCTGTGCTTATCCAGTAAGCAGATATAGCTATAGCGGGGGACAGATCTAATTTTTTTTTATTTTTAAAAAGAACCATTAAGAAAGACATCTTTTATATCCTGGGGTTATCTCACACACACAAATAAGATATACATATCGACATCTTTACTATGTAGAATATACATACCTATGGGTCAGTAATAGCCTTTAAGTGATAGAAACAACTATGTTATTAGTTCAATATATAAAAACTCAATGAAACCAGAGACTAGAGGTCTAAATTAGCCTATATCA
>CAJPDP010052654.1:0-11585 GCA_905336975.1 Bombina variegata variegata
AGTTCACCAGACTGAACTGATTCTTTCGAAACAGTTCACTTCCTGAGTCTGCAGAAACACTAGTAGAGTGAATTATGCCAACTCCTCCTTTGCAATGACTCACTCAGCAGTGCAATGAATAGTTCAGTTAACAGTTCACTGATTCAAATATGAGGTCACAGCAGTTCTCAATAGACTCCTGCCTTCAAGGTGAGGAGAGGGCTTGAGGTGGTCTTTAGGGGGTACACACTGGATATTTTTTCTAGGTATAAAATATAATTAAACATTTTTAAAAGTTACAGTGTGAGGTTATTACTGTACATTGCAGAATTTACAGTTGATAAAAATGTTACAGGTGTTGTAACTAACTGTTCACCCTTGGGGGATTTTACTGAAAATAAAGGGGGGGGGGCAATTCTATAACCAGTGGTTAGTGCACCAAAAATGCTTGTCTAATTACATTTTCAATCGCCTTAAAGTTCATCTATATTTTTTCCTATATTTTATTAATACATATGTGTTTATAGCATATATATTTTCCCTTTATTTCTGAATATATATGTATATGCCCACCCCGAACCGGATTCAGTATCCCATGTTTTATATATATATATATATATATATATATACACACACACACATATATATATATATATATATATATATATCTTGTAGCTGTTGCCAAGTAAAAGTTGGCTTATATTTAGAGCTATATCTATATAGCTTGTAGTCCAAGCACACGAGTCCAGAATTCAGGAGTCGGACTGTCACACACACAGTAGTGACTCATGATTCAGGAATGAATCAGGAGGAAACTGATCGGCAATCGGAGCATCTATAAAACAAGAAAATCTGCGGCTCTTCCTCATGCGCATCACATGTAAAGTACATTTCCCATTGCTGGTATGCATTACAATATATAAAAATATATAGTTCCCTATAGTGCATGCACCGCTGTTGATCGATCTGATTACTTGCGTACAGAAGATCTATACAGGATGATGTCAGGCAACAGTTATAAGAAACAAGTGCCTGCATAGCTTCTTATTCATAATGAATACCAGAATAAATGTTCTTTTTTTTTTTTTTTGTCCAGCTGAAGATTATGCTAAACATTCTGTGGGCTCTTTCACAGACCTGCCGCTGTATCAGCGAACAACATGGTGATTCGTGAGATATACCGGATACCAGGTACTGTACAGTTGTATCCCATTGTTGTGCACTGATGCAGCGGCAGGCCTGTGTAAGGAGCCCACAGAATATGAACCATAGTCTTCAGCTGGACCATAGGTCATAGACCGCAGCTGGTCTCAGTTATATGGCACTGCTTCACATGGACACACTTTTTTCTGCCTGTAATCTAGTAGAGTTTTGTGAATAGCACTTTTTTTATTTATTTTATTTTTATAATATTGAAAAACTTAACAATGACAGGTAAGTAAACTGTTAGCTGAGAAATCGACTCTTGCACATTTACAAATCACATAAACTGACATTTTTGAAGCTTCCATAAGATGTCTCGAGTTTAAAGTTCCTTCACATTTGAGCTTTAGTTTGGGAAGTTTAAGGTTTCTAACAGACATGGATGGCATATTCATCTTCCCGTCCGGTCGTAGATTGAGAACATCTAGTGTTTATATCAACACTGTTTTTAAATGAATGTCCAGAATGTGAGCAAACAATATTAATTTAGTCAATTTCCAATACATGAAGACGTATGAGAGTGCTTAATTTCAGTTCACTAGAAGAAGAGGGAAAGTAGCAGAAAAATTAAAAGACTAGAAAAAGAAAAAAGCAGGGTGACCATAACATTGCGTTTAATAGCTTGTGTTGCCTAGATTTGAGATGTTTTGTATAAAGCCCTTCTGGATTGCGGAGGATAGGAAAGTTCACTGACTGGAGCTAGCAGTTCGCCTCACCTTATCTATGTGTATGAATGATTCCCATAAAAATAGTATATCATGGTATATATTAAGCTGGCCTAATTTGAAATAATAATATCTTTCTAAGATCAAGTTTTTATCAACAAGATCTTTCCAATCTGACACACTAGGGGTGCCTGTTTTCCATTTCCTGGGAAGGAGTTGATTAGCTGCATTCAGCATTATTTGAAACAAGTGCTTCCTTATCTTACATGTAATGTTAGTGGGTTGGTTTAACATAATTACTTCTGGGCTCGGTAGTATTTGTGTTCCTAGAATTTTGTTGATGTTCTGGAAAAGGTCTGTCCAGTATGGCTTAATAAGATCACATTCCCACCAAATATGAGATAAATGTCCCTCTTGGGAACAACCTCTCCAACAGGACCCCAATGTTTACTTGAAAATAAATTTAATTCTAGCTGGTGTTAAGTACCACCTCATCATGATTTTAATATTGGTTTCTTTTGCCTGTGCTGAGTGCCCTGAGCTAGATAGGTCAATGAATCTGCGTTTCCACGTCTTGGTGGGTGTGTCTGTTTTGAGTTCATTATCCCACTTTATTGTATATGAAGGGGGGTTTGGGAATGTGTTTGATAAGGCGAGTTTGTATAATTTGGAGATTGTTCCCTTTGGTTTTTGCGTAGAGATGCATAGCTGTTCAAAGGTCGTGAGTGGGCGAACTAGGTCTTTCTTACTTTTGTGTGTGGCTATGTAGCGTCTCATTTGATGAATGCGAAACCAGGAGGAAAGGAAAGGAGGACCCAATATATCAAGTTGAGGTTTAGCTTTAATGTTCCCATTGTCATCTAGTACTGAATAAATGGGCATGGAATGCAAATGGTCTATGCTCGTGGTATGGTCTGAGTATATGCCTGGACTAAATTCTGTGTTATCTAATAAAGGGGTAAGAGGGGAATATCTAGAGGATAATTTATTTGCTTTTTTATTTATGAGTTTCCAGTCTGACCAGGTCTCATTGGTGATAAAAGAGGATGAAATGGAGTGCTTATTAAAAAAGGTGGGATTCCAGCATATGGTATTTAGGTGACACGAAGTAGCCAACTCTTTTTTCTATTTGCACCCAGCTTTTGTATGTGGACTTGTCATTGTTAACCCATTCTGAAATTCTCTGTAGGGATATGGCTAATTTATATGAGTGGAGGGGAGGGACTCCCAAGCCTCCCTCCAAGGGGGGGCTTGAACAGTGTGTTTTTATGGATTTGTGGGGGTCTACGTCTCCATATGTAATCATTTATGATTTTTTGCAAAGTAGCCAGATCCCTCTGGATACCTGGAATTGGAACTGTTTGGAGGATGTACAGGACTTTCGGGAGGAGGGTCATCTTTGCGGCCTGAATTCTACCTAGCCAGGAAATATTTTTTAGGAGCCAGGAGGAGGTTAGAGTTTGCAATTCAGTAATTAATGTGCCATAATTATATTTACGTAAATCGGATTTGTTTGGGGTTAATTGAATGCCTAGGTATTTTAGATATTTAGTTTGTTGTTTAAGGGGACATAATGATGTTAGAGAACCAAGAGAACTATTTGAAAGATTTACGGGCATATATTCCGATTTAGACATGTTAACCGAGAAGTTTGAAACGGGGCCGACGAAGTGTGTCAGCTCAATAATGATTTGTTGCAGGGAGTGGGCAGGGTCTGTCAGTGTCAGGAGGATATCGTCTGCGAATATGGCCAACTTGTATGTGTGGTTTGCAATGGTAATCCCTCTGATTTGATTGTTTAACCTAATTTTAATGGCTAATGGCTCCAGGGAGAGAATAAAAAGGAGGGGGGATAGAGGGCATCCCTGACGTGAACCGTTTCTGATTTCGAACTGATCCGAGAGAGTGCCATTTATTCTTATTTGTGTTGTGGGGTTAGAATAGAGAGCAAGGATTTTCCGAATGAAGGAGTCGGGGAAATGAAAATGTTGAAGTGTCATAGATAAGTATGTCCAGTCAAGTCGGTCAAAAGCCTTTTCGGCGTCGGTGGATAAGAATATAGTCGAGACCTTAGTCTGAGCTGTATAGTCTAGTAGATTCAGAATTTTAACAGTATTATCCCTTGCTTCTCTATGGGGAACAAATCCAGCTTGGTCTTGGTGTATTATAGAGGGAAGGATTTGATTAAGGCGCGTAGCTAAAATTCTTGCGTAAAGCTTCAGGTCTACATTCAACAATGAAATCGGCCTGAAATTCGCAGGAGTCGGAGTCTTTCCAGGTTTAGCTAGGACCGTATTATTAGCTTGCAACATAGTGTCTGGAAATGGGAGCAGATCTGGGGTGGAATTAAATAAAGTTGTGAGGTGTGGGATTAAAAGCGTAGCAAATGTTTTATAGTAGAGGCCTGAGAAGCCATCAGGCCCCGGGGCTTTATTCGGTTTTAGGTATTTTATCGCCTCTTGAATTTCAGATGGCTTGATCTGGCCTTCAAGGAGTGTGCACTGATCTAGAGTTAGCTTTGGAATTGGTATTTTCTCTAGGTATTGGTTACAAAGGCGTGCGTGACTTTGGTGATCCCTGTTTGGGAAAAGGTTATAGAGTCTGTGGTAAAACTTTTTAAATTCTTTGGCTATAGATTTAGTGTCTTCTAAATGTTTGTTATTGGAGGCTGTGATAGAGTGGATGTATGTTTTCTGTTGCTGCCTCTTTAAAGCTCTAGCTAGCATTCTACCTGACTTGTTTCCTTCTTTGTAGAAAGTTTGTTGGGTATGTAGGAGCTGTCTTTGAATTTTATTATGTAATAATAAGTTCATTTTCTTTCTTTTAAGTGTAAGTTGTTCTAGTATCGTATTGTCTGTTGGGTTAGCTTTATGTTCATAATCTAAATTAGCAATTTCCCCAGCTAGACATTCTAGATCCTCCCTATTTCTTTTTTTTATGTGGGCAGCCACCTTGATGAACTCGCCCCTTATAGTGCTTTTGTGGGCTTCCCAAAGGGTAGCCACGTCTACATATGGGGTATTGTTGATAGAAAAGTATGTTTTTATATGTTCCGAGAAAAGTTCTATCTGGGCTGGGTCTAATAGTAGGGAGTCGTCCAATCTCCAATGAAAGTCTCGGAATGGAGCTGAAGGCCATCTAATAACGCAAGCGACCAAGCAGTGGTCTGACTACGATGTATGAGTTTATGGTGTGAGAGAGGACTAGGTGATCTACTAAAATGTAGTCTAACCTGGATTAGCTACAATTGGGGTGTGAAAAGAAAGTGAAATCAGATTTTTGGGGGTTGTAGTATCGCCAGGTATCATGCAACCCCAATGTCCTGAGGTTTTGCCAGATTCTAGTGAGGTTTGGGATTTTTGCTCTAGCACCTGGGTTTGAGCAGTCGATTGTTGGATCTAAAGGTAGATTCAAATCACCAGCAACTATCAGGGAACCCTTGACATCCTTGAGGATTAGGTCTGCTATTGCGATGATAAACTTATCTTGGTGTGAGTTGGGAGCATATAGATTTATCAAAGTTACCGGTTTGCCATATAGGAGGCCTTTTAAACATATGTACCTACCTTCCTTATCTATATGGATTTGCGTTTTAGTGAATGGTATGGATTTATGAATTAGGATACTGACTCTGTTAACTTTTTTGTTTGGGTTGGTACTGTGGAAGTGCTGAGGATAGTGCGGAGAGAAATATTTGGGTATGTTTTTCCCTTTGAAGTGGGTTTCCTGGAGCATCAGGATATGTCCACCCCTTTTATATAAGTCTAGTATGGCTATTCTCCTTTTGTTGGGGCAGTTAAGTGGTGTTTTGAGTGAAGATGGCTATATTCTGTGGTGTATGACTACCCATCAATAAAAAATCTCAAAGCTAATATATAACAACACAATCTGCATACTGATATGGTAACATATAGCAATAAATGGTCAATTAGAGACAGTAGAAGAAGGGGAGAAAGAAGAGAAAGAGAAAAAAGAATAGATAGGAGATAGAGAAAAGATGTTCTACAGATAACATCTTGTAGAGTACAATTAAAGAACATAATACAATTCTGAAGGAGAAAAATCTCCCAACTAAGTGAGAACAAGAAATAAAGTCAACAATTGTTAACAAATAACTTTTAACCTTTGAAGTAACTGGTCACATCTATAGGTTTTTCTTAACTTGTGGTGAAACAGAATCACCTCTAGTATAGGAGAAGGGCAAACTGGTGTCCAGCATATCCCCCACTGAACACCCTGTAGCAAGTGGTATAAATCGCTCCTGGAGGAGCGAGACTGAAGTGAGCCTAAATACTGTCTCAAGTGGTGTAGTCAAATGGGCAGCAGTGCAAAAAGTGGTCAAATGGGAATGAAGATCAATAAAGTGATCATCTTACGTCTTCAGACAGCTTGGGTAAAGGCTGAGGTGGTATTCTTGGTCTCTTTTGAGGAATTTGCTTCCACTCCCTCCTTTGAGGGAGTGGACGAAGCTTACCAGAGCTAGGAGTATTCTCTTGATGTAGTGTGAGTTCTTCCAACTGAGGAGAAATGTCCAGATCCCTGCAGACTGATGGTATGTCCTTGATTGACTGACACGTGAGGCGTTTGCCCCTCCAAGGGATGATCAAGTGGAAAGGGAATCCCCACCTGTATGGGATATTCGCCTTTCTCAGGAGCAAAGTTAGTGGTTTTAGTTCCCTCCGTTTTATAAGGGTTCTCTGCGACAAATCTGCATACATTTGAATTTCAGCGTTTTCATATCTGATGGGCTGTTGCCTCCTTGCTAGCTTCATTAGCTCCTCTTTAACCTGAAAGCTGGTGATACGGGCTATGATATCTCTTGGTGGTTGGCCTGCTAGTGGTTTAGGGCGCAAGGCCCTATGCGCTCTGTCAATGTCGATTTTTGAGGGGGTATCCTCTTTTTTTAAGGAACTGAATAAGTCCTGTAAATATTGCTCTATGTCTGCTGGTGGTATGGCTTCAGGAATTCCCCTCAACCTAATATTGTGACGTCTACTACGATTTTCGACATCGTCCATTTTATCTTCAAGCTCAGCGATAGTTGCATCCTGCTTTTTTATGGTTATGTGGAGATCAGAGATAGCTTCTGCTTGGAGATCCTGTGTGCTTTCAAGTGATTCAACCCTATGTCCTATCTCTGATATATCCTTTTTAAGATCCGATATTTCATCTTTAATGCACTGCTTAACTTGGGATATAAGGAGAGAAAAGTCTTTTTTTAGATGGTATTGTTTTGAATAGGGCTGTGGGTATAGTGACATTTTCATGCACTTGGTCACTTTCAGAGTCTGAAGAACTTTGGATAGAGCCCTGATCAGGCGGCAATTCCTCATTAGGAGTGGAAGCTGTTCTGGGTTCTAAAGTTTAAAAAAAATTGCTTACAGTGTGGGTAGGAGTTTTTAAAAGTTTGGCACTTTTAGAGGGTTTACTGCCTTTCTTTGGTGACATTTTCAGCAATAACAGGGGGTGTCCTATCTCTGAGTCACCACAGTATAAGCTGCAGTGCTGTGTCTGTAGCGTTATGCAATGTTTTTTTTTGTTTGTTTTTTTTCTTTCTTTTTTTCTTCTGAACAATGATCACACTATTTGTATGTGACAGAGCTGTGCAAACCAACCCCAGAAATCAGTGCAAAGTGGGATTAATGCAGTTATTATAACAAGTTCATAATATCTTTAGATCATATCTTGATATATATTTACCCCTGTGTGTCAAGAAAAACCGTATCATTTAGCTTAAGGAAGGAGTATATTAAGCCTATTAGCTGACATGTTGTCTGTCACTGACTCATTATTGTGTGTTTTTGTATTGGTGGCTCAGCATAAAGTATTAGGCATAATTCTTCTTAGAATCCCATCTGACATCTCCCCTTACCAACTTGCCAGACTATGATGAGGCCGTGAACTCAAGTGCGCACATTACTACAGCGTAGGCTGCGGCCTAACACGGAACGGACTGTGCATACCCTTTCAGCATTAGCGGGTTTAATGAGGAGTCTGCGGCTTTGGATCGGCACTGCTCTGCACCCTGCCCCTTATATTGCTGACCTTTTATTCCGGTGGTGGCTAATTCGACTCCCAGGCCGGTGCGGTATGAGGCAGGCTTGTGGGTGGTGTGCGGGTATACCGATGGGGACAGAGCCTCTGTAAAAATTCAAGCTGGTCACTCTGGATCTTGGAGGGGACGTTAATACTCACATCCCTATCGTTTAAGACTTCAAAGTGCTAGATGGCTATTGCCTGTGTCGATCTCACTTAGACAGGGCACAGGAGCTCAGTCAGAAAGCAGCCATCTCCTAGGCTGGCTAGCTCCGCCCCCATGAATAGCACTTTTTAATAAATATTACTGCATACAATGTAGTATACAACATTCTACTCGAGTCAGCTCATACAGATTTGCAAATGGCATACGATTGGTGGGCGTGTTAGCCTCAAGCACAGCTCAGCCCTTTCCTTGCGGAGCGTCAGCACCACCCAAAGTAATATCAGGATAAAAGTACTTATTTTTTCTTTTCAATTTCATTAGCTCAGGCATTTACTGAATACTAAGTAGAGACTCACAAAAGGTTTGTGAATATCTACTGGAAGTATGCACCTGTAAGCACTCTCAGCCTAGACTGTAGGGCAGTCACTCCTGTATTCACATAAATAGAGCTTGTTGCACAGTCAACAGCATCAACATTCAGATCACACATCACACACAACCATCACGATTTGAGTAGTATATTTACAATAATATGAAGTACACAGATTTCTCATAAATAATGCATGTTCACACAGGATCAATACTGCTAGGTTTATTAATTGTTAGCATTTCTATTGTTGTTTGACACTTTCACAAACACAACACGAACACTTTTTCTTTTGTATTATCAAAATGCATAATAGTAGTATAATTAGCGTATTTGTCTGTCAATCTGTTCATCACATAACTTTGTGCTGCCAATGCTGTCTAAGAATGACATGAAGACAACGTCTTTATACAACGATGCTTATAGACAAGATTATATATTACAGTGTGGGACTTAATACCTCTAAGAAATAACAGAAATCGCAATGACATACAAGGCATAATAAAAGATCAACTAGAGTGGCTTTTCCAAGAAACCTAAGACAGGAGAATACGATCATTTCGTTAAATTCAATGACATCTCACGAAAACCCAGCTCCCGATACACATAATAATATTTCATGATTGGGACTCTGAGATGCCAATCTGCTTGCTCTGTCTAACTGACATCCAATCCTTATTCAAGTAAGGCGGGACTTCCGGTTTACCCGGCATATACTACCAAACAATCGGCGGCTCGCCGCCTTTGACAAAGCCCGGATGGGCGAAACTAGTCAGGAGTTACAGTGAGCATTTGGGCGCTCAGTTTTTAACAAGCCTAGCACTACCGATGTTAATCTAGACCGCTTACACTAACAGCTATACTCAGTTAATTTGTTGAATAGTCTGGGTTGTGCCAGATTTAGCTGTAGTTACTAACTTAAATATACAGGCATCCTCTGTTCACCCTTTTGTGTTAAGTACTGGACACATGCTGCACAAAGTCCTTACTTACATTTACCGTTTTTTAGGCAATATATTAGCCCTGTCATGTAGCAACTAGAATCATTATGTTCCTCTGCATTGAAGGTATACCTTGATACAATTGTGACTCACATTGGCAACATATGGTAACTGTTGTCCCCAAACAAATACACTGTATCTGGCGAATTTAAACATATTATGTGATCTGTTGCTCAAGAAGGACTAACCAGCAGCCATAATTAACGTATATTGAGAAGGGATACAGCTGTCTAACTAAAGGCGCTTTTACTGTCATTCAGAGCTATCCTGATATTTAGATATCCTTACTTAGGGTGTATGTAAATATAATTATAGAATTTATACACCAATTGGATACGCTAATATACTATAGCTGGGATCTTATAGCACAAGTACAGGGATACATATTTATTTACCATAGGCAGATAATACTATAGTTATTTTCCCTCTTGTTGTGCAAAGAGTGTCTGATTACATTTGAGTGCTAGTGTCGATTTTAATGTGTTTGTTACCCTTATTTTAAGTGCAGGTTACAATAAAAGTTATATTTTATTTATCTCATTCTGGAGTGACTGCCTTACAGTCTAGGCTGAGAGTGCTTAGGGGTGCATACTTCCAGTAGATATTCACAAACCTTTTGTTGTGAGTCTCTACTTAGTATTCAGTATTCTATTTTATGCATTTAGCACCATTCCCTATATAGCTGACGTTTGACTAATGATAAAGCATTATTTTTGCTAAATTATTATAAAGGGAAAAAGCCCTAGTGGTGCCATTGTTCTTGTGTAGTAACATGGTCCTCTTCTTTACAGGCCATAAACTGTTGCTGGGTATAAAGGATTTTCTCTTTGCTTGGGAAGGTGAGGTGGTTAATTTGAATGTGTTCAATGATCTGTTGAGAGTGTGACACAGTCCCATTATGTTCCTCCTTCTTAGAGATAAACATAACTGTATTTAGTAATAAGATATACTTTTATCTATAATTATTATAGGCATATGAATCACTCTTTCCTTAAACTCACTAACATATTGGTCCTACTAGAACTGCCTCAACGCACATACAAATGGGGCTGTATATAGTAGACATTCATATTCTTCTATGTTCTTTCGTTGTGGCCAGCAGGCGGGGCCATGTGTGAGAGCACCCAATCGACCCCCCATATATAACTCACTACAGCTTATATTACCAATTAAGAAATAGCCAGATCATAGCCTGTGCCCCTGTACTTTAGCATTAGATTGATAGGAAACAGCTAATATCTGCCCACTACTATCTGAATATTTGACTTCCCTAGCCAGTTCTCCCATCTAGAATAGCATAACTTCTAGGGATTGACTACTAGATGTTCCTAATCACCTAACAGATAAAGCTTAGTTTCATGATGGGCTAACGTATAGTTAGTAAGCAGACTAAACTCTTCCTTCTGACCTGATATTACATAGACCACATTCACTAATCTTACCATTACAAAGCTATCTTACTCCCCTGAAATAAATATAATAACATAATGCTGGCTACAATCTAGCTTATTAGTAAATCATCCAGGATTGCCTTTATTTTATTTTGTTTCTTTTCTTTTTGCTCCTTATTTCACCTTTATTATATGCACACTTTCATACAACATTGTTTACTTTATTGATTTATTATTTAGACATCTGGTAAGGTCCAAGTGTGATCTTCACGTAAGAAACCCCTAATGGGTATCACATCACTTTTCTGGGAGGCCCAAAAGTGGCCTATTGAAGCATGATAGGGGTAAAAAAGAGGATTGTATTAGAAAATAATTATAATTATTGTATGCAAACTTAATGTGAACCAATGTCTTTTCACTTTGTGTTGGTGCATTTCTCATTTATGTTATCCTCAATAAAAATATTATTAACCCTTTGGCTGCTAAGCCATTTCCCACCTGGGTGCTAATATTTTTTTTTATTATTATTATTATTGAAATGTTTGAAAACTTTTTTTAACTTTTTAATTTTTTTTTGCAGACCCCCAAGACTTACACTGTTGGAAAGGCACGATCGCCGGGGTAGGATCAGTAAGGAGCCCCCAGATCTCCCTCAAGGTGGGAGAGTGCTCATGACGGCTCTGAGCCGTCATTAGCACCAGAGTGAGAAACTCTGTGACGGCTCAGAGCCGTCATTAGCACTCAAAGGGTTAAAATATGTTTAAAACATACTTTTTA
>CAJPDP010052931.1:0-12369 GCA_905336975.1 Bombina variegata variegata
GTAGACTGTCCCTTTAATGTGAGTTTATTTTCATGTGTGCAGTATTCTGTCTTTAGGGAATAGGGAGTTAGCATTCTTTGACTAACTGAACAGGTTTATCTCTTAATTGAATTGTTAGAGTGTGTTTGCATTAATCAGCTTTGACAAAATTCTCAGACAAGCACCTGGGGTGTGTAGAATGTGATGATCTAGAATAAAAATAAAATGCTAGCCATTTTGCCAACCTTATTCTGGGGCCAGATAATCCTGGCTATTTTCAGGCCATATTCCTTTAATGTTTTGAATGCTGGCAGGGCCTAGTCATTCTTTACAATCCTCTATTTCACCTAAGGGGTTAAATACAGGTTAAGACTATCTTGGTATAGACTGCAGACTTGTGAAACAAACTCATTGCCATTCAGGCTTTTTTAATCTTCTGGAAAACATAAATCCACAGGAATCACAATTTTCCAGTCAGTAATTAGCATGTCTGCATCTTTCCATGACATCATTTCTCAAACAGTATGAAAATGATAGAAAGCCACAGATGGCTTTGCCTTTCAGTCAGACTCAAAAGGTTTTTTGTTTTTATAGGCTATTGTTTTATTTGTATGAAAGCAAAAAAATGGAATTAGGAAATACATTTATAGATACCTTGATACTGATTTGTGCACAAACGCTCGAATAATAGCAAGTGTCAGAAGTGTCATATTAACTCTTTGTCTTAGGTCTGCAGGTTTATAGCAGTTGACAGGCGTTTCTGCTGATGGGGGGGTTACACTATCCACAGCGGATGAATTTGAAAAACACATTTGTTATACTTATTCTGGGAGCATTGACCCTTCAGCAGATTACAGTGAAGCCCAACTATGAGAACAATGTGTTGTTGGATGTAATCAGTGTATGTCTTTCCTCTGCTTTTGTTTTCGTCCTGGACACACAGACTCCAGTGCAACACTTTGTCTCTATATTATGCTGCTCAGAAAGCATGAGAAATTCTTGGAAGTGCTTTGCTGATTTAATGTTTTTGTTGTTGTTGTTAAAGGAAAATAGCATCACATGGGCATTATTAAAACGAAATCAATGTACTTGCAAATGGCTGGTTTTATTTCTATTCCTGCAGGGCTGTAATTATGTACAGAGTAATGGTTTACAGCACACTGATACCTAGACAAATTAATATATATTGTTTGTACTATTTGTCAGAGTAGAAGTTTGATGCTGTTTGTTATGATTTAATGCTAAAACTATTTACTGTGTAAAATTGTCAGCTTTGTGGTAATACACTGGATATTATTATATTATAATCCTGCATTTTTTAGGTTGGCCACAGGGGGGTGTAAAATGATTAAGGTGCCAGCTTGTTTAAGCATTATTGAGGTGCAAAAGTATAATGCAAGGAGTTATTAGCCATATACTCAAGCATATACATTTGCTGCAGATGAACCAGTACTTATGAGGTTAAGATATGACCATAAAGCACTCTGTTTCATCTGTGACTTTATGACTGGCTAAACATCAAGTGATAAACAGTAAGAGAAGGAAATGCGTTTTAGAATAATTTAAATGTACATTAAACTCCCTGTAGAATCTTAAAGTAAGGAAAATACAATTCCAATATGCATTCATTATGTATTTTGCCTGTTTTCACTATAAAATTCCTCTGAATTTTGTTTTAGTTCCACTCCTTTGAGAGAAGCTCAGGTGCCTCCATCATATGTACGGTCAAATATACGAGAGCCTGCAACATTATGCACAGTGATTGATTAGACCAGAAGTCAAGCTTAGCTAAATTTTTCATTATTTGGCCACAGCAAAGGAAACCAGGAACATTGATTCCACCAGGCTTCTCAAGAAGTTTAAATTGTGCAAACAAAATGTGTGGTAAACAATTTTATGTATGTTTAGTGCTTTATTGCTAATGTATCTGATGTATTTTATGAATTTAATTTTACACTAAGGCCTTGATCACAATCTATCGGAGACTTGCTCCCAAAAATGCTTTTTGCTTTCTGACCGAATTAGGAGCCAAGTTTCTCAAGTGATCACAATGCTATATAGTTTTAATTGTTAAAACCCTGCTGCCACAAATGAGTTTTCAACTGAAAAGCTACCTAAAAGGACTTTTTGTGTGTAAAGTACCTATTTTTAAAATAGAAACTTGGAGGTCTCCCAAAACTGACACATATAATAGCCCATTCACACCCTTTATGGTTACAGGGAAGTTATATTCATGTAACCCCTTTGTTTATTCTGCAAGTAAAATATTCATTTGCATGTGTGACATTAACCTATTGTCATCACAATACATACGAATGGGACACACTTCTATAGTTACTTCAGGACACCAACATCTACAAATGGTGTGATTTCATATTTCATTTTTAATATTTGATTGTAAGTCACACTTGCAGTACTATCCCATCTAATTGCTTATTTTAGGTTGTCAGTATGAGCAGATTGTGTACTTTTTTATTGCTATATGGACGCCTTACAACTTCCACAAGTATTGTTTCTTTTATATAGGTGGGGAGAATCCATGATCCATTACTCCTGGGAATTACTTTTCCTGACCACTCGGGGGAGGCAAAGATTCCCAAACTCCAAGAGACCTATGAAACCCCTTCCACCTGTATGGTAACTAGTCTTGTTTTTGCCTCTGCTGGAGGAAGGTGAAGAATGAATGTCGAACTGTGATAAGGGTTCTCAGACTGATTTGAGACCCAGTTTCCCCTCAGAGTACTACCTTTTGGAAGTTAGTCACAATCCTTTCCACAGATGTCGCAGGGACCTGTCCTTTGCCTCCTCCTGTCGGGTTGTCGGTATACTCTTATTTTATATCCTCTGCTGATATGTTTCAGCACTGGTTTGGCTTTCTACTGCATTTCTGCTTTGTTTGTTTATAAGGCACGCTTTAATCCTATTAGCTTATGTTATTGTATTTAGTATTTTTTATATGTTTTTATGGCTCCTTTTAAATTTTATACGGTTATATCCCTTTAAATAATAATTTTTCTTTTCTTTTGTTTTTAGCGTACGTCGTGTTTTCTTGTGCACGTTGTGGTTGCACATGTTGGTCTCTCAGGTTTGAGCACATTGGCTTTCAGGTCTGTACACGTTGGCCTGATCGGGATATCGCACATAGGCTTTCGATCTGCGCGCATTGGACTACACAAGAAAGCCCACATAATTATATATATATATATATATATATATAAAACAAAAAAGAACATAGAAAGCGCTGGTCGCCTTTGCATGTGCATATACAATTTAGAACAGGTCTAAAAATGAAGTCTAAAAACGAAATCTAGAAATATATAATAAGGAAAAGTCCCACAATAGTTCTGTGTTAATGTGTTGATGTTAATGTTAAAAGCAGCTATATATGTTCTCTAGATACAGATGTATAGATGTATTCTTATATGTGAATCCTCTTCATTAATCCCCTTTTGGGTGTCCACTTACCTTATACTGATTGGGGTAAAATAAAGTAAGTATAACGTATCACGGAATCCTCCTTGCAGTAGCTCTTTTCAGTGGCTCGTTTGGTAGTGAACCTTCTTTGCTCCCGGATTCTCAGCTGTAGAAACTTTCAATCTTATGGCTGATCATTAAATGTGATCCCCACTGTGCTCATAGAAGGGATGAAAGAAAACATCCAATAGTGTAATACTGTTTAATAAAGTTAAAACATACTCATATAAATGTTTCACTCATCACACTCACATTTAAAATCCTCACAATATGAGGTTTTGGTATTGCACATAAAAAGACTCCCAAATGGAATTTACAAATGAAGGTATCACCAAAGTCTGTTTCCCAAACAGAACCCAAGGCACAGTAGCGGTTCCGTCGCCCAAAATGTTAAAACAACAAAGCAGTCTTAAAAACAGAAGGTCTGTGTGATTAGACCACAGTCCGTTATTCCCTTACGCGTTTCGAAGGTCTGTAATGCTTTCGAAGCGCCTTCTTCATCAGAGGGTAATTAGACTTTCCTCCTGTGGAGCAAAACAGAATTTAAAAAATGTAAACTTTAAAACATTTAGTCTAACTGTTTCAAGCGTGTTTTCCTGATGTTGTTGCAGTTATAATTGTTTTAACCACTTTCATGTGCGAAATAGCATAGTACTAATCACACTGCAATTACAGGACATTTCTGTTGTCTTGCTATAGAAAAACATACCAGCCAAGTCTAAACATTTTAAAACAAATTAACTCATTTGCTGCAACAGTTTTTTGTTGTTGTTGAAATAAAGCTTTATTGAATGAACATAAAAAAAAAGCTTACAAAAAGAAACGTTTACAGGAGTCAAAAATCATCCTATTTGCATACAAAAGTGCATTCAATTCAATTCAATCGATAACAGCTTGATGTTGTGCAATACAACTTTGAACATTAGCAAATTATTTGGTTATAAATCTACCTGGATATTTACTCATACCCAGGGTTATACCAGTACCTTTAAACACGTCTCCTGTAAGCAAAACTTACAGGAGACCTCTTCTTTCCAGCAAAGGAGAATTGGGGAGGAGTGCTATAGGTTGTGAGATGAGAGGTATGAGGGAAAGCTAAACGAAAGAAGAAGAAAGGAGAGGGGAGAAAAGAAAGGAAAACATTTTTTAAAAAAAATAAGAGGGAGGAGGGAGAGGAATCATCCTTTTAGGGGGGAAACGAAGGGGGGTGTTCTTATGGGCAACCAGACTCAGGGGTTGAGACTCATATCGCTGTACCACAGTACTGACTTCCAACAACAATCCATATCAAGAGCCCCAACGGGGGTGTGCGCATGCATGCATCCCTAGGAGACAAGAAATCAAGGTGAAGATGCTTTACTTCTAGTTTTCCTGCTCTAAGATAGTGGTACCTTTCCAGACTTAGCAGGTCTCCGACTCCATCCCTCCACTCTCTGAGACTCGGCACCCTTGTTGACTTCCAGTATCTTTAAATCAAACCCTTAGCACAGTTCAGCATCAAGAGAAACAGCCTCTGTTTTGCTTCCTCTACTAGTTTAGGTCATGGTATATCAAATATATGGATTTGGAGGCAGAATTACGCAAAGGAGTCCACTGCTCTTTGCAAGTACTCTCTCCCAGAATGGTTGTATATGCGGGCATGTCCACCATATGTGTAAAATTGATCCCTCCTACCCGCATCCCCTCCAACACTCCCCGCTCGTCTGCGGGTAGATTTTGTTCAGTCTCTGAGGTGTCAGGTACCATCTGCTCAAAAACTTATAATGCATTTCCTGAAGTCTCATTGAGATCGAGGCTTTCTTAGCTTTATTAAAGATTGTGAGCCAAACTTTTGTATTGATATCAGAGCCCCACTCCTCACGCCATGCGTCCACATAGGAAGGCAAGGTGTTATCACCTCCCGCTAACAGCAACTTATATAAGTGGGAAATCAAGTGCCTCTGGGGACTAGTCATTGTGCAGATAGTTTCAAAAGGCGTCTTGTCCCTGGTGAAAGGGGCCCCACCCTCATGTCCGATTACATAGTGATGGAATTGCGCAACTCTGAACCAAGAAGAGAACAGCCAGTGATCCCAGTTCATCAGGTTCTCCTGGGTCTGAAGCTTCTCCTTGTGGAAAGCGTTGTATATAGCTGTCTCAGCCAGAGTATATGTATGTCCCGGGATTGGGGCTTTGTTTGCCAGGCCATTATCTGGATTCTCCCGTACTGGTATGACTGGTAAATAAATAGACGAGACGTGATCTTCAGGTTTGATTAGTTTATCCCAGATATGGAAGACATCCTCCAACAGGGGATATCGTTTGATCAATGGGGTCCAGTTCTGTGCTGTAATCCATGCCAGTGAGCCCACATTACCCCTTTGTAACATTTCACAGCCTAGCTCTAACCAAGCTCTATCGGCGGTGTTGTGACACCACTCAACCAAACGCTGGAGGCTTATCGCTTTGAGATATTCCCTCAACAATGGGACCCCCACGCCCCCCCCTATCCCTGGGCAGATATATAGTTTTTTTCCTAATTCTTGGCCTTATGCCATTACAGATATATGATTCCATCTCGGATTGGATCTGGTGGATCAGATGCAACGCCGATGAGAGAGGAATCGTCTGCATCACATACAACACCCTTGGCAAGATGTTCATCTTGACTACGTGAATCCGCCCCATCCATGATATGGACTTGTTTTTCCATTTGGCCATATCACCCACCACTTTGTCTCTAATTCGCTTATAATTTATATCCACAATGTCTTTTATTGCGGGAGCCAAGGTAATCCCAAGTTATTTCAGTTGATGCTGAGCAATCTTAAGTGGGCACTGGGAGCTCAGCTCCCTGAATTCATTCATGGGTAAAGAGATTTTCAGAATCTCTGATTTGGATGGATTGAGCAAAAAGTCTGAGACCGTCCCATATTCCTCGAATTCGGCCAATAATGCCTGAAGAGAGGCTGATGTATCTAATATCAGTAGAAGGATATTGTCAGCATACATAGCTAGCATGTGCTCCTTCCTGTCGACTACTATACCTTCAATATTAGGATTGTTGCGAATTTTGCATGCCAGTGCTTCTATCACTAGGGCGAACAACAGGGGGGAAAGAGGGCACCCCTGTCTTGTTCCGTTAGTGATCAAAAAGGTCTTAGAGAACATACCATTAACATGTACCCTTGCGTTTGGTATAGAGTACAAAGAGAAGATCTTATTAATAAAGCCAGTCCTGAACCCCAGCTTGGCCTTTTCTGCATCCGTTGAGACCAAGGCCAACGGTGCAGAATTGGCGTAGGTGTAGGATATCAGTTGGATCGCTCTAAGGGTGTTATCCCGAGCCTCTCTGGCTGGGATAAATCCCACCTGGTCTGTGGAGACCAGTTGCGGCAGAAACCTGGAAAGGTGATTAGCTATAGCTTTTGCCAGGATCTTCACATCCGAGTTAAGGAGTGAGATCGGCCTATAGCTGCTGGGCTGATTCTCAAGGTTTACCCAGCTTGAGAATAACTGAGATGTACGCTTCAAGCATCGAACTTGGCAAGCTTGGGGTCTCTGCCAATTGATTGAACAACTGGAGCAAACGGGGCGCCAATTTGTCAGAGAAGGTCTTATAATAATGCATACTAAACCCATCTGGGCCCAGGCTTTTGCCCCATGGGAGGAGCTTAATAGCGAGTTGTATCTCCTCTAGGGTAAATGGAGCCTCGAGTTGGTCAGCCTTTGCTTGTGTCTCAGCATCTCTATCCCATCCAGATAGTCCAATATTGCTTGTTCAGAGGTAGATCCAGACGGGCATTCAATACGCTCTTGATCTGGGGAGTGGATTTTATAGAGACCTTCATAGAAGCTTCCAAAAGCATTTGCGATAGCTTGGTCATTGCTGTGACTGTTTCCCTCTCGATCCACCACTCCATACACATATGTTTTTAATCTCTGGCACGCTATTGCCCAAGCAAGAAGCTTCCCCGCCTTATTACTCTGTTCAAAGTAGTATTGCCTAAGCCTCAGTGCTTTTCTTTGATGTTCTATTTGAAGATGGCTCAACAGAGCTGATCTGGTTCTCGCGAGGTGGGTTTGTAGTATTACATTAGCGGGTTGCTCCTTATGTGCTATCTCCTTTTGGGTCACCTGTGCAAGGAGGGTATTATATTGGTTTCTTTTCTCCCGGCGTAAAGCTGATGTATATCTAATCAAGACACCCCTCAGAACGCATTTATGCACCTCCCATACAGTAGTATCAGCCATGGCATCTCCCGTATTCAAACGGAAGTACTCCTCGATTTTGCTATCCAGAGTCTGTTTCAATAATTGATCGTCTAACAGGGACTCATCCAGCTGCCACACAAAGGGGATAACTGGGACATCCGGCCACTCAGTGGTGCATCTCATTGATGCATGGTCCGACCATGTGATTTGGCTGATGTGATTGTTAGTTGTGATAGACAAACCTGCCAATTCCGTGAAGATATAATCAATTCTCGTGTATTTCCCATGTGGGTGGGAATAGAAGGTATAGTTTTTTGCCGTGGGGTGTAAGGTGCGCCATATGTCATGAAGAACCAGCTCCCTTAAGGATTTGGCAAGGCGCTTAACTACTCTATAAGAAGTGCTGGAGAGGCCGTCTGATGCATCCAGGCTGGGACAGAATGATACATTAAAATCTCATCCCATGTAAATAATCCCCTTTTGAGTTTCTAATATTTTGTGCGACAATTTTTTTAAAAAAGTGTCCTGTGCGGTATTGGGGAAGTAAAGATTAACAAAGGTCATGGGTCTGCCATGCAAGATTCCAACGAGAAACAAATACCTGCCATCAGGGTCTCCAATTATCTGATCCATCTGGAAAGGCACCCTAGCACCGAATAGTATCCCCACCTAATTTTTTTTTTAGGGGCCGAATGCAAAATATGCTGATGGATATTGCCAGTTATACCATCTTGGTTCCCTATGTTTTGAGAAATGTGTCTCCTGGATATACACTACATCCCCACCCAGTCTATGCAAATCTCTAGTGACAATTAAGTGTTTCCCAGGGCTGTTGAAACCTTTAACGTTGACCGTGATAAGATCTATGGCCAAATTATTAGTTCATTGCTCCTACCATTGGGATGGGACTCTGGGAACAGGGGGAAGAGGGGGAGGAAAAGAGTGTAGAAAGCAATTAGGAACCCGAAAAGAATTCAGGAATTAGGAAAATTAATTCTTAGAGAGAGAAAACGATAGGTTTTAGAAGATCCTCAGACGTTAGTGAAGTCTAAGGGAGAAAGTACAGAGTTTCAATCTATAAGGTATGGATATAAATATATAAAGGGGGTAGTAACCTTGATACTCTCAGCAAATGAATTCTAAATATATAATATAACCTTTGTAGGCAAATGCAACCAAAAAATAAAGATTTCTACAATCCTTGAAACCAAGTTAAAATAAACGTTAACCATTTATACTATTCGTTGACCCACATATGATGATAAACACCAGAGTGCACATTAGATCGTCCTCCAATGCTCAAGCGCCCTATCAATTTTAAAGCATTATACCAAGGCCTGTGGTCGTGGCCAGATTGTTTGTGACCACGATACAGTAACGTCGCCACTAAGGGCCACTAATGTAATAAGAATGCTATAATTGCGCCGTGCAAAGTGAAGATCCCTGTGGGGAGTGTAAGGGTAAATGTACTAATGGCTGTGCGCCAGTCAAAGGTGTCATCCTGTCAGAGTGTTTGTGTACTTTGCGCTACGGAAGTCCCTATAGAACAGGTTTAAGATTATATGCGTCTAGTGTAACCAATAAGGTGTTGTGTTCTAAACAGTAGATATAGGACTATATATTTTGTGAAGAAAGGGTAGCCATATATAGTAAACAAATCATGGGTGACATTATGTCTGTAAGCGTAGCCATGACCGTATAAAGATAAAAACACTACTAGGCGTTTACAACAGTTCACGGAGTGAGACATCCAGGTTTAAGCAAATTTGATGAACTACGGCCCAGGTGTTTAAAGCCTGGGCCTCGTGTTTCTTTGTTGACATGCCAGGAAATCCCTGTCCTTATTTAATATCTGTCCATTACTGGGCATCAAGGGGTCTGCATGGGTGAAATGGGGGAGTCATTATGCTCTACCCGGATGTCCCACAGCCAGTTATCACTGTGTCTACATATAGGTCTTCGAACAAGCATGGGAGAAAAACATACATATATTGAACAGTATATATCAGGTTGGTAAGTTAACAACAACAACAACATAAAGCACCTTAAAACATAACGGAGGCGCTATTAACATTGAAGGCCAATAGAATTTGCCAAGTCCATTTCTATCATTGTCTCCATGACTGTAATTATGCAGTTAATGTCCTGTATACCCCAGGAGGTGTCCCACAAAAGTCCAGGACAGTTTGAGAGTCACTCCCAGATGCCCTGTTATATATCACATCTAAGTGCAGAGTGGACTATATAGTATAATGAAAATAAACTGTATACTTAGCTGTAGGACGTGAAGGAAGCACTTTTAGGAGCAGTAACAATTTCATGAAAGTCTCGACACTGCCAGGAAAACCCAGCACATCGCTGTGTAATGTCCGGGAGCCAAAAGGCTTCAGAGTGGCCTTCCGCTGGGTGGTTTCCTTCTTCGTTGCGGTTGTCCCCATGTGGGACAGGTTCTGCGGCAGGGCTCAAGGGCCGGATCTCCGTGCCTAAAGCCTGATTGAAGGCCGGTAGGTCAGCTGCTGTTCTAAATGTGGCTGTAACTCCATCTTTAGAAGCAATTAGACAGGTGGGGAATCCCCATCTGTACTGAATTCTTTGTTCTTTGAGACTTGAGGTTATGTAACGCATCTCTCTCCTTTTATGTAGTGTCGCTGGACATAGATCCGTATAAATTTGGATCTCGACGCCCTCATAAGACAGTGGATGTCTGTTTCTGGAGTGCCTGAGTATATCTTCCCTATCTTTATAAGACAGGAGCTTGACATTTATGTCCTGTGGTGGGGCCCGTGCAGGTGGTTTAGGCCGCAAGGCTCTGTGGGCCCTTTCTATATGAATATCCTCAGCATCAGGGGTGTTTTTGATGTGTTTGAAAAGCCCCTGGATATATTGGCCCACGTCCGTCGGAGTCACAGATTCTGGAACCCCTCTTACCCTGAGGTTGTTCCACCAACTTCTGTTCTCCAAATCCTCTATCCTGTCTGTAAGATTCAGGACAATTATTTCTTGTGACTGCATGCAACTGGAGGTATGCTGTAGGTCAGAATGCAGGGATTCTTGTGATTCTTCAACAAGTGTGACTCTGTGGTCTATGGTAGCAATATCCTTCTTAAGTCCGCCAAACATGTGTTTCATCTCCAACATGGCCTCTTTGGTGTAATTTTTGCATGATAAATGCTTAATATCTTCCTTTGTAATATAGTCACACTGTCTAGGTTCCGAATTATGCAGGGGGGCCACAACAGCCGGTCCAGCAGGATCTGATGTATCTTTTGAGGGTCAGGAGGCTGCATCATTTGGAATCAAAGAGCTCTCCATATTTGCTGATTGCAAGCTCTTAGGTAGCTTAGGGCCTCTCCTGTTTGACTTATCTGTTGGACTGTTTGGCTTATGTCGGGGTGCAGGGGAAGGGGGTAGCCTTCCTAAATATGCCTCTGCTATTGTGTCATCAAGGCTCTAGTATTGATTGAATCAGCTGCACCGCCAGAAAGACTTTCTCTGATCCACGTGGCCTGTTTTATGTCAGTCTAGTATATGACCGTAATCAACGCTGGGGCTTAGTTCTGTTTACTCAGCTCAGTATTGGGGATTTATTTGTTGCGTGCCCCAGGTATCGGCTCCTGTAATGTAGAGTGGTCGTTCAGGGGCCTGTCAGTTTATCTACTACAGCACTGACACTTACCGCTTTCTTTACATGGGTCTGCGGCTGCCAGCCCATGTCTGTTGCTCAGTTCCTCTGAGGTCCCGTCCGCGGGCCAGTCAGAGGTGTCAGCGATCTTCTCTGCTCCCCTTCTACCCCCCTGCAGCCAATCAGCCGCTTAAGTGCGCAGGTAGGAACCGTGCGTGTCTCTATGGTGCTAATCGCTGCTCCCGCGAACAACCTCCGTGCTTCTACACCCCTCTCAAGCACTGATCTTCGGCAGCTCTGGCTAGTAGCTGGTTAACGGGCTTAGGCGCAGCGGTCTGAGGCAAACGTTGTTCTGTGTTTCTTCCTCATGATTTCAATAGGCCCCACTGCGTAGTTCCAAGTCAATCCTGGCCAAAAGTGTATGTTCCATATGTTTTACCGTGTTGTCGGCTCCCAGTTTGGGTGTCTGTTGTCTCCTCTGATTTTTAAAGCCAGTTCAAGGATTCAAGGTGCTGATTGTTGCATTTAAACCTTAATTGAGAGTATTTAGGTTTCAGAGCACTGTCAATGTGCGTCCATCAGCAACCGTGGCCAGGCTCCACCCCGCTGCAACAGTTTTTTAATAGCCAATCTCCGTCCACCACTTGCCTTATTTGAGGAGTCAATACCAGCTTACTTTGGGAAATGACATGTAAATAGGGTTGCTACCTCGGCCATGTTTTCCTGGAAACTTATGAGTTACACATGCTGCAGGGTGTGCAGAGGGGAAGATGAATTACACCCCTCAGGGGCGTGTTAACGCATAGGCTGACAAGGCCGGTGCCTAGGACGGCAGGTTTTGGGGGGCGGCACTTAGCCGCTCCTGCACTGAATATATGGGGTCATTTAAAAAGAAAAATTACAATTTTGCGAAGGCATAATATTTTACATTTAAAAAAACTTTTTTTTTTGGCCGGGAACATTTCTGGGGGGGCGGGGCAGGTGCATGCTCAAATGTGCTGTGGCTGTACTGTGGAGGGCTGGGGGTATGAGCGGCGCCGGCGAGTGCTGAGCAGTGCTCTGTCTACTCTGTGGATACAGACAGCTCACTGAGACCTATG